>JAQFYB010001010.1:0-38831 GCA_034694085.1 Pogonognathellus longicornis
TTCGTTCCGAATTTTAATACGCGTGTAAGATAGGAATCTTATACTAGCGTTTTTAAGGTCGAGTACAATACCGTGCAACGTGTGGATCGCAGTGAAAAGAGCCTTGGCCTTGAGTAGACACTTCGTTCTGTGTTGTGGAGTTGTGGCTGTGGCTCATGGCATGGCTCATGAGCAGAGATTAGAATTTTCTTTCGACGATTCGTACCCAGATTCAATTCATCACTCTTTCGTTCATTACGTCTTCGACTACTTCTTCGATCGGTTGCTGAATATTTCTGCTCTCTGAGGGACACTTGACAATCAAAATTTTGAAGAATTCTTCCGAGATTTTCAGTGATTTTGATTGATTTGAAGTTCTTAGTTGATTTCGATTGTTATTAGAAGATAACTGAAGGTAATTTTTTTCATTTTTATTAAGTTCAAACAAATATTTATCAATTTATCGAGGGTTGATGATTGTTATTCACGGTCAATGGTCAACGGCCACAACTTTCTCGACACTCAACGTTAACCATTGATCAATGATCATTGACGATTTTTGTTTTATTTTATATAAATTAACTTTGTTGTATGTAAAGGTTATGGAAGCACTGATTAATTCATTTCATCAACCATTGTCAATGACTGATTTGTTTGTCACTTTGTGGTTCTATTAGGTTGGTCAGTTTTATTAGCGTCAAACCAAACGTCATTCTACTAGCTTGAATTAAGATGGCGGATAAACCAGGACGGGGTCGGGCAAAGACTCGTTCCCGAACTGTGCCCCAAGATTTTTCCCTACCTGGAAAGACAACGGTAACTAACTAACAATGTAATCAATGTCTATTTTCAATCTTAGTAGATTGTGCATAACAATAAGGAGAATGTTGAATTTTATAGAGTTCAGCAACAATGGGTCCGCCGCCTGTAAGCTTGCCTAGAGCGAAAGTCACCGACAGCGCCGTAGAAGACTTGGGTATTATTAGTTGAAAAAGATATTTTGTGATGATGTAATCAATCAAGTATAATCATATTATGTATTGATTGTTTACTCATCATAATATGATTTGTTTTGTTGATTCTTGTAGCTTTCGAAGTTGCGTCCTATGCGTCCTTATCAACAACTGTAAGGTCGTCGGGGGGCAGTTTAGCTTCCGAGGGCACTAGCCTCCATCGGGTCTCGCGAAGTATTGCGACGGCGGCATCGTCGGTGATTGTCACGTGTCCAGCCGGATTTGATAAGCGTGGAAAGGAAGGCGATGCCCTTAAAGTGATAACTAATTATTATCATATGAACGAAAAGAGTAATTTTACTCTGAATCAATACCGTGTGGACTTCCAGCCAGTGGAAGATCACACTAACATAAAGAAATTACTGATTAAGGCCCATGAAAAAACTCTGGGGAGTTACATTTTCGACGGCCATATGATGTATAAAACAGAGTTAATACCTTCAGAAGTAAGAATTTATTTATTTAATATTAATAAATATTATCTGTCAAGAAAAACTGGTCTAATTATTGTATTTCTATGTAATTAGAACTTGGAATTAAAATCCCGTGTCGGAGCTGATGGTGTTGGGTATACCATCAACATGAGACTTGTGGGTGTTGTAAACCCTGAAGATGCCATGTATCTTCAGTTTTATAATATCGTGATGCGTAAATGCATGACGTTATTGCAAATGGAAGAACTAGGTCGTCATTTTTACGACCGACATGCTTCAATTTCATTCCACGAGGATCGATTGGAGTTATGGCCGGGTTTCATCACTGCAATTAGGAATCATCAATGTGGGACCTTGTTGTGTGCTGAAGTTACACACAAAGTCCTTAGGACGTCGAGTGTGCTCGAAGTAATCCAGTCTTTTAGAAGGCCAAATATGACTGAAGATCGGCTTGTAAGTGATATTCAAATGGTTCATTCGTTGTTTAGTAATTAATTTATGATTGGCTAGTTACATCTCACAAGTTATCACCAGTACCTAGTTCTTTTTTCACATAAAGAATAATAAAATTATTATTTGTATAGAGGGAAATCATTAAAAAGGAACTAATAGGAACGATTGTTATGACTCACTACAATCGAAAAACTTATAGAATCGATGATATCGATTTTAACACTACTCCGGGAAGCAGCTTCCGGAGCCAAGATGGGGTCGTTCAAACGTATCTAGAGTATTATCAGAAACGATATCATATTTCCATTAGTAGTAGTTTGCTGCGTCAACCTATGTTGGTGTCGGAACCCAAACAGAAGGATAAAAATAAAGGTTTAACTGGAAAAATCTACCTTGTTCCGAGTTTGTGCAATTGCACTGGATTGACTGACGATATGAGGAAGAACTTTCCTCTAATGAAGAGATTATCGGAACATCTGCATATGGATCCTCTAGGTCGAAAAAAGAAGCTTGATGAATTCATGGATAAATTGAGAAAAACACCTGACGTAATATTTTTAATTAATTGAGGAATGTAGCTTATATGAATTGTGTTAGATTAGTTTTTAAATGATTTGTATGTATTATTATTAGGTTCAAGAAGAACTTCGGAACTGGAACGTTGATTTTAACCCAAACTTTATTCAAGCGCCAGCTCGACTTTTCCCGAAGGAAAAAGTTTATTTGGGACCTGCTGATAGACCTGAACCTATCAGCCCAGATGACATGGCGGATTGGACGAATCAGTTCCGGAGTAATGCTTTGTTTCTAAATTTTCGTGTTTTATATGAGTGGCTGAATGGAATTGGAAACTTATGAAATTTTCAGTGCTAAGTTATTATTAATTTGGCTGTTTCAGGTCGTCATGTTTTGGTTCCGAAACAGTTGGATTGTTGGGTTTTATTTGTCCCAGAACAAGATGCTCATTTAGTAGAGCAATTCTTAACAGCCTTAAAGAGAATGGGACAGCAAATAGGGATAAACACGGCATCCCCCTTAGAAGTGTAAGTTGTATTTGTAACTTTATTGGCGTCTGATCTTCAGTGTTTAGTCAAGAGTGACATGTAAATATTTTTTTCATTAGTATAAGGTACGACGCGCGTGCACGAAACTTGGATCCAAGAGTTTTAAAAGACACTTTTGCACATTATGGTGCAAACCTCTCGTTCGTCTTTTTCATTCTACCAAATAATCAGTTACAAAAGTACGCCGACGTTAAAAAAATATGTTGCTTAGAATTTGGAGGTAATGTATTCATTTAAATGTCAAATTGATTAAAATGTTGATTTAATGCGAATTGAAAATTAACAAAAGTAATTCTTTTTTAGTCCCGTGCCAGTGTTTCCTTTCAAAAAACATGAAAGCAAAAAGCCTCAACTCAATATGCACTAAAGTCATGATACAAATTTGCGCCAAAATGGGAGGAGAACCGTGGTCAATTTCTGTGCCACTTAAGGTGTGTAAGATTTTTAAAGTTATTCTAACATTGCGATTACATTAGGTGGGATTATAATTGACTTTTTTGATCTTAGAAATTGATGGTGCTGGGATTTGATGTTTACCATTGTCCTGCTAGGAAAAACGAAAGTGTTGGAGCATTGGTTTCTACCACGTCTGCCAACCTGACTCGATATTTTAGCACCGTGTCATTTCATAAGGACAAGTCCGAATTGAGCAGCAATTTGGCCCTGGATATGTCAAGTAAGCTAATTGGCAATTAGTAATTAATTTTAATCTGCATTCATATTGTGACTTAAATTAGTAAGTTTAAGTTCTGTCTTATTCGTACATTATATTATTATAAATATTTTCAGAGTGCCTCATTGCTTACTTTGATTCTAACAATTTCTTGCCGGACCGAGTGGTTCTATTCAGAGACGGAGTTGGTGAAGGACAAATTAACTTTGTCTTAGAACATGAAGTTCAACAGATTAAGGTGAGGATTAAAATGAAAAAATAACGGTTTTCAATAGTATGAATTTCGCGAAAGTCAAAGCAACCCAATACAACTAAAACTAATGCTCTAATAACCTTAATATTTTCAGCTTGCGATTAATAAAGAGTATTCAAAAAGGAATATGGCGGAGCCAAAGTTCAGCTTTATTATAGTAACAAAAAAGATCAACACTCGTGCTATAGTTGAGAGTCGTGGAACTTTCATTAATCCTTTGCCAGGAACAGTCATTGACGATATCATCACTCTTCCAGAGCGGTCAGTATTTATATTAAGATACTTTTTGTAATATAAAATGTTTTGCTTTAGAAGGTTTTGATTAATACAAATTATATCCCTTAATTGTTTGTAGATACGATTTTTTCCTGGTTGCGCAAAGTGTTCGTCAAGGAACAGTGAGTCCGACAAGTTACAACGTCATCGAAGACACCTCCGGGTTTTCAGCAGACAAGATGCAACGCCTGGCTTATAAACTGTGTCACATGTACTTCAACTGGAGTGGGACGGTTGCTGTTCCAGCACCTTGTCAATATGCTCACAAATTGGCATATCTTACCGGAGTAGCCTTGGCAGAATCTGCACCGTTGTCTTTGAGTCATTTATTGTGGTACTTATAAATACTCAAACAAACATCTTACTATCGCGTAACGTACCACTCAAAAACATAATTGTAATTTTATTATTATCTTTTATGTTAGAAAACTGCAGTCAAGTAATTCTCTTGACTCAGTTTTTTGCGAATATCCTATTTGTGTTGTATTTAACTTTTAGTTAAATGAAGTTTAGTATTTATGTTAGAAACTGCAGTCAAGTAATTCTCTTGGCTCAGTTTTTTGCGAATATCCTATTTGTGTTGTATTTAACTTTTAGTTAAATGAAGTTTAGTATTTATGTTAGAAACTGCAGTCAAGTAATTCTCTTGGCTCAGTTTTTTGCGAATATCCTATTTGTATTGTATTTAACTTTTAGTTAAATGAAGTTTAGTGTTTATGTTGGAAAACTGCAGTCAAGTAATTCTCTTGACTCAGTTTTTAGCGAATGTCCTATTTGTTCAATTAAATTGAGTATAGTGTTAATTTTCTATCAGTTAATGTATTAACTTTCTGCAGATCAAGTTTAGTGTTAGTTCTTCAAATGTCTTGCAATCATTCATTTTATATCGATTTAATGTCATTTCTTTGTAAAAAAATTAGTCAATTTACGTAAGATGTTGAACTTTTATAAATGTTAGACCATTATATTATTGTAAAGCTAATACTGAAAACAATTTTAATTAAATTACAAAAAAAAATGAAATTTACAATTGTTGAATTATATTTTTCCTCATATTATTGCATCATGGTTAAGGATAATGTGTTTTTTGCAGATTATGGAAAGATTAGGTATCATACATAAACCATGACGTTACTCGGTTTAGTCGGTCAGTAATTGATCCGTGTTCATGGTTCATAATAATAAGTATTCATTTGATTGTATTAAACTTGCGATAACCGTTTACAATTACAAGTTGCATTATATTTTTAACAAAGTACTTATAAAGTATTAAAGAGTTAAGCTTCTGTTAGTATCTGGTTCGATTCTGATATTTACCGAATGCTAAATGTTAACTATGAATGAACTTACCATAATTTTTATTGTAGGAGGATTAATTCAATTAGCAATGGACATTAGTGTAGTGTAGGGCAATGCTTGAATTCGTGTGTAAAAATAAAACTATTTGTGTCCAACACAATTTACACATAATATCTGTCCGTCAGTCTATCTGTAGTTTTCTACCATGTTTTTAACACCATTTTATACCATGGTTTTATCATCCCATGAAAAGTTAGCTTATTATCACTTTTGGGAAACTATCCGGATTAAGTTGTCAGTATATACAAAACCTGTGCAAGTGTTTAATTTCTCTATGTCAGTTCAAGTTTACACTTTCAATAGTAAACATTTCCACCGTCACTATTAGCTCAATAAGTCTGTTTGATTTTTAAATTATATATAAAACAATACGCTCACAAATCACGAGGAATATTTTGACAAAAAGGTATCATTTTTGTATATTTGCGATCTTGCTAACACAGTTAATACTTTAATAAAACATTTTTTTAATTCTGAAAGATGTGATTATTTTTATTGTTTTTGTTACACATTTTGGAACATTCAATAATTCAAGTCAGCAATGGAAAAAAACGATCGTTGTTCATATTACTTCATTCATAATATCATAATGTAGTCTCAACCGTCTCAACATGATTTTTTAGGCAGCCATAGCCAGGATAGCCGTAATAATAATAAAATAGTCATTCAATTCATAAATCATACAAATCTATCGGTCATATTGACTAATAAATATTATAATGTTTGTAACGTTTTTCCAATTTTTAATTACATTTGAATTGAAACATGCATATTTGTAGTATTGTAGACTAGAATTAATTAATTGATGCTCCAAGTAGATTAATAACTCACTCAACCCAATTATTATGCTGCATTTTATTAGGCTTATAATTATTTGGATAAGTACGATGCATGGTGAAGTACGAAGAATGAAGTCTTATTTTGTTGTTCAACGTAAAATGTCGCGCAGCTAGGTATGTTACTTAGGTTGAACGCATAAAATGCTGACCCATACCCATACCGTACCCACTAAATAAATCCTGTCAACATGCCATTTAAAAGACATTTAGATTAGACTACCTGATCTTTATGTTTGAGTTCGTACAACGGTTTGTTTGTATGAACTCAAATATTTATGGACAGAATGGACATAGGTCAATGACAATTTAAAAGTTGTCCTCGATTCAAATGACAATTTGTTGCCTTCAAGGAGTCAACCTTTAACGGTATCAGGTGAGGAATAGTGCAATGATCTCAGCTCTGTTGTTGCAATCATTTCAAGCAGGTCCTCCACTCGACAACTTGTTCCTCTTCCTCTTCTTCAATTCATACTTTATTCAGTGTAGAAATTTTTTAGCCTATCAATCACATATAGATCACAATTCCAAATTCCAAACTTCTAGTACCACCTACCACGCATAAATACTGTATAATAGTTTGACCTTAAGACTAAATCAAGTATGGAGGTTCTAAAAGTACCCTTGTATTTATGATGTTTCAAAATGTGTAATGCGAAGATTCAAAGAAATCGCCATCTTTCATGAAATATTTTCTGTATGATCTTGAAGGTAACGAAATCTCGTTGCCTATTTTCCTGAGATGCTTAGATTTGCAGCAAGTTTTGTTTTTATTGTAGATAAATAGGTACTATAACTTTTGTATTGCCTATACTTACAATCTTACCGATTGAGGATTGAGACGGAAATAACATTTGTGAAGTGCATATATTTTATGTGATATGAGCTTATTGTAACTGGAACATGGCTGGCTGCATACAACTCGTCAAATTCATAGTTAATTCTTCTGTTCGGTAAGAAACCATTTAGATCGATTCACTTAAAAAAATCAAATCTTATAATTTATATATTGTATATATTGTACCTTTAATTTTTACAACTTAAATTTTTTCAAAAATTTTGCAACTCAAAAAGTTGAAACATTTTTAAATTACGTAATTTTAAAACTGTTTCAACTTTTTTAGTTGCTACTATTTCGAAAAAATTTAAGTTGTATAAATTAAAGGTACAATATACAGCTATAAAAATTACTAAAATTTATTGAAATCCGAGTTTCCGTTCAAAAGTTATAGTGAAATGAGTAGAAAAAAAACGGTGAAATGAGCAAAGTGAGCCAGTTTTTGTTATGTACAGAAATAATACCTATGTATGTGTATGAATGTAATTCTACATCTAGTTACTTCTATATTTTGGAACATTTGAACAGTTTGAAAAGTCATTCTGGACTCTTCTATGTACATTTAACGGCTTCTTATTCTTTAGGTACTAATATACATTTTCTTTGCAATTTGTAATTATGCATTGTTTTTCATGATCAGATTTGACATTAGTGCAGTGTAAGGCCTTCGATGGATCCAAATCGAAAACATGAGATTACTGATGATGTCAAATGCATTTTCCTTGATCTTCCCCTTTATATTAATGTTGCGTTCATGTTTGAGGAAATCGGCAACTTGTAGTAATCAAGTACATTGTTTATTTTGGATATGATATCTTTAACATACGAATTCCTATAATGATTCCTGCTATGTATTTGAATAGTAGTTAGTAGTCAGATAATAATATGCAAACCCAGCAAATAATCCTTGATAAGTAAATCTAGTTGTAGGCACTCTTTACTCGTGTATAGATAATCCTTATTTACAACCTTGTATGACATGTGTGTACACAGTTTGATGACGTTAGTAGATAACCATTTTTATACCTTCATCCATGCATAGCTGATGCTTACAATTGTACAATTTATAATTAGATACGTGTAGGTATAGGTTAGGAAATGTATTATAGGTAATAAATACTTACCCATCCTAAGTAAATTTAAACGTGTAAACCTGATATATTTATTAGTATGAAAGTACCTTTGGTGATACCGGAGTAATTTTCGAGAGCGGAATTAGCATTTGGTTTTTAGTTACTAGCTACTATCAGTATTGTTTGCACAATACTCGGATACTGAAAAGTACTGTCGGATGATCTGGACAGGGCATGTATTATAATTAATTATATTTGTATAAAAGTCTCGGCCAAGCTGCATTAAATTCCAAGGCAAATAAAATTTCCTAGAGATTACAACAAGAGTGCTCAAATACATTTACCAATTAGTACTCACAGCTATTGGATCTTCCTTAAGTTCCTTATGGCTATAATGGCAACAAATATCCTGGCTTAAATGAAGTAAATAGAAAGAAGCACACGAAACGTAGATAGTTTTTTCAGGAACCGCTTACACACTTTTTTGCACGTACTGTAGTTGAAGTTGAAGCTTTTAAGTGAAATAGGAAAGGATTGAAATTAACCCTGTAACTATCATCTACATCTGAATTGAAACGTCTGCACTCTGTAATGTCAGTCATTCCTGTGGAACAATTCGAGACACGGATGATTTACGGAATAACATTCGAGACATAAACCTTAAAACATTGTTGTCTGTATTTAAGTTTATAACTGTAAACATTACCTGACTTTGCATATAGAATAGAAGGTTAAACATCTTATAAATAGTGTGTGTGTGTGTCTATCTTCGGAGGAACGTAGATTAGTACACAAAAAAGCTGGATTGTTTTGATGCTCTATTTTCATTGACTTGAAAAAGTTTTGTGTTTGACGAACCAGTTGTTATTCCGGCAATCAGTATTGCATAAAAATTTTGTAGACAAGACATTTTGCAGAATGGTAGACAGATATTGAGTTAAAATCTACATGAGAGCAAGGCCTTACCATTCAAGAACATTTGTTTCATTTCCTAATGCAGCCTTAACCTACTATTCTGATACTAACATTTACACTAAGCGTTTTATTTAAAGCGTTACTTAGTCGGATGAGATGATTCTCTCCAAAGAATGTCTCTCCAATTCATTTCAATCTGATTCGCATGCAATCCAACTAATTTACATTGTGTCTTGTCTTAACAACTCAAATTTGCATGAGGACAACTTCTAGCTAGCTGAACAGAATTTGTCATGAGCACGTTTTGAGAGGCACATCCGTTCTTTTGGAGGGTTAAGTGTTCTCTTCGTCTTGGAACAAATTTTTCTCTTATCTTAATCTTATTTGCATTTCAAGATAATTTCTTTCATTTCCTTTTCTGCGTTGTCTCGCAATCAAGTCAAGGATCTTAGAAGTATTGATGATATGCGAACAGATTTTCGAATCAGAATTAATTACGAATGAATGAGTTTACTTATTATAATTAGAAGAGAGTCAGGAAAAAATCACGTAAGGCAAAGGCCGTTGTAGAGAGCTTGTTGAGTGAAATGCGGCCATAAAATCGAATGGTATTAAGGAAATTCCTTCGGAGATGTTGCATTCGTGATTTGTTCGTGCTCCTTAAAATCTTTTTGGAAAATGTCAAAGCCAATGCACTTACAGATTGCTGCTATTCGTCTTACTAACTCATGACAGAACTTTAAACTTACAAACATGTATTTCTATCATTATTTTGTTATATGAAGCAATTTAATGTATTTCTCTACGTGCTGGATGTAGGAGTATGGATTTTGAATTAGCTACAGTTTGTTTTACGACATTCTGAACGAGTTCATGTGATGAGTGTTGGCCAACGTAAGCCAAAGTCCGTGGTTTTCTATGTATTTTGGCAGTTGCAAGAACTTTTCTTGCTGCCAAATACTACAGAATTGCCTTTAAAGTATATAAAAATTATCAGAAGAATTTGGTCAATGCTTGTTTGTGGTAGTTTGTAGTTTCGCTTGTTTTTCTAACTGCATGGGTATAAGGAAATTGTATGTAACTAGAGGTATTTAGGTATATATTTATATATAGTAAAGAGTACCAATGCATTTTATTTCCACTTTAACGTTAACGTGTGTAAGCAGAAAAGCTAAGCTCAGTAGATTTAATACTTTCTCTCGTTAAATCTTTCAAAGAGTCTTTTCTTTAAAATGTAAATATAAGACAGCAAGAACAGTCGGCTTGTTTTTGTGTCAAATACTTTGTCAGTTGAAGTGCTGCTCTTATTCAATGCATTTCACTTACTGTCTTAAAATAAGACGAGAGAATCGGGTAACTTAAAATTCTTATTTTAATTTTCTCACTAAATCAGCACTAAAACTAAAGCCGTTCGTGACTTGGGAAAGTTCGTCTTAACTTCGATTTATTTGAATAGTGATATCACGATCTAATATAAACTTATTACACGTATGAGGAAGATGCACTGGAGTTGTTTTCTCGGTTTATTTGTAAAAGTATCATATCATAAGTATGCGTAGGTATTACATTTGTTTATATGTATTGCATTTTTTCATGTTGCTCTTCATGGTATAAAAACATTCAGAAAGCAATTTGCATAAAAAGTGGAAATTGATCTGAATCATTACGCGTTTATAATTTCTGAAATATTTCGTAGATTCCCATGAGTGTGGTTATTAGGGAAGTAACACATATGTAGTAGGTGGGAAATGTCGATACAAGGACATTTATTAATAATGAATGATACATACCTACTTGTGTTTTCAGTGTTATCGTTCAACTCGTGTCATTCCGACTATTAAGATTATTAAAAGATTTTTTGCAATTTAAGATGGTTTCAACTTCCAGGTCTTTTAACTCTGAAGTTGAAGGTTGCTTCCTACTAAAGTGTAACTCATCTTTTGCAATGACATTTGACATCCAATGTCCTTTCTTACTGAATTAATATTTGTTAGTAATACTGCAAAAATAAGTTTAGAGTAAAAGTAAGTAACAGCCAATTCACCACTTAAATGGCAGAGAATCTATTATGATTCATTGAACGCTTTTGAGAATGCTGGTATCAAAGGTTCATACACAATATGTTGTCCCACTAGAAGCTTTGAACGGGAAATATCATATCTGAGTGCATACATGGTACACATTAAGTATAATATGCTATTATGAGAATTCAGATTCATAGGTATATGGTACGGTATGCAGTTTGAATTACACTCTTTTTGAAAAAATACATTACCTAGTTTACATTTAATTTCCAAGGAGTCTGTGAACCTGATAAAAAGCTGCATCTTAGACATAAACAGAAAACTGAAATGAAAACAAATGCTATGCGTTTAGCCTCAAGACTGACTAATCCCAAGCTTTGTTTTGTTCACGTCAGACAGTGTAAGACAAAAAGCATTGATTGTTTTCTTACGGTACTACAAACAAACCTTAAGTTTGAATACAGTTATATAGGACACAGCACATTTCTTTTACCACACAAACAAAAGTCTGAATCTGAATCCACAAATTAGTGCACATAGATAAAAGCACATGCAGAATAGTCTACAAAGTCCTGTACGAACACGTGAAATGGTCTACATAACCTACTTACACAATAATATTTAGTACACAGTCGTACACACAGTTCTGCTCCAAGCTAGGAAGAAGACGCAAAAATGCTCCGAACTGTTTGTTGACTTACGAATTAAAGTATCAATGAATGTCCTCATAAATGAGCTCAAGATAAAGCTGCATTATAAATCTGTGTGTAGCAAGGTGAGCTCGACCTAATCGGGAAAGAGCAAGGAAAACATACATCATATTATTATTTCTGTGTGTACATCCCAAATAACACACTTGCCCAAGCAATCGTAGAAAAATAAGGAAGCGAAGAAAAAGAGAAGGAAGTCAAGGCAGTAGGAAAAGGAAAATCGTTCAAGACTCTGCATTTATCTGTATTCTACTAATACACACGCGACGATTGTATATGTATCTGTATATTTGTATGAAATGTGAAAGTATTAAAGTCTTTCGCGTAACAACAAACATCTTAATGCTACTTACTGCCTGATTCTCTTATATATACTTACAAATGAACCTAATTCAGCTAGGAACTACACGTGTTCGTCTGTATCGCATACGTAGAATCATAATTTTAAAACTAAACTGAAAAACATCTGTGTTTGTGCTTCGTCTAAGTTCATTTGTATGTTCTGCTACTTTGAATGTTTGAATGTAGCCTGCTGGAGTGTAGTAAATATATTATCAGCGGTGTTAGCACACAAACCAAACCACCAAAAGGAAGCCAAGACAAATGATTGCTAAATGTATAAGTAAATGAGAATGAGGATATAAGATATAGTCAAATGAACGGAAGAAGAGCAACCACCATTAATAATAATGATTTTATATGCAAGAACTAGTATGGACTAGTAAGTAAGTTCGTATGTAGTATGTATGTATACATAAACAGTATGTATGTTTGAATGTATATTAGCACGCTAGACCTCCATCCAACTAGCAAAGCTGATCCGAATCAGCTGTTATATTATTCTGCTATTTGTATATAGGTAGATAAATAATTATATATGATATGATATGAAGAAATAAACAAATTTGCAAGAATACTAACACAGTTACACTAAGAGCCATACAAGTGTGATGTACACGTATTAATCAGAGAATCGCGGAATCAGAGAAATATATACTTGAGAGTTAAAATTAGTAGTCCTCATGTGTAATGTTCTATCAAGTCAAAAGTTAAGACTCCTACTAAATACTATGTAGTAGCGTCTCGCATGCGAATTGAACAGAAAATATAGAAATCGCTGCTAAAGGGAATTAATGAGAATCAAGTCAAGCCAAGTGCCAGGAACAGAGCCAGTCGAGCATCCCCACAACATCTGAGGTCACAGACTGCGAGGCAACATTTGGAGAGTCTAATGCATTTTGCTTTACAGCACTGACTGACTAACACAATGAGCCACACTGCTGCAAATACTGCTACGGTGTGCACTCTACCTTCATAAAAGTAATAATCACACTATTACTTTACCCCATTACCATTATACAGATTACTCCATTACAAATAATATTCCACAGATACATGTACAGTCTTATAATACGTGTATGTATGTAGTTATGTTTAGACATAGTTAAGGCATGTTCGTTTTGCAGCATTAGAACAATAAACACATCCATACTATCTTTATAAATATATGCTGATTGGATTTACTACATCTTTAATTTCGAATAACAACCTTAGTGTGTATAAATAGGTAACAGGTACCTACACCCTGTCTTTATCCTTCCTTCCTGATTCGTCTTTATTCTAACTTTGTGAGTTAAAATTATTTTATTTTTATCTTAGCTTTAGTATTTCCTTATTTCCAAACTAAGGTACAGTTTAAACTAAGGTACAGTTCACGCTAAGCAGGAGTTCATGTAAAGGAGTAGGAATGCATTATAAATAGAATCAAGTCGAGAAATAGTTCTAAAGAAAAATTCTTAGTTCCTATACAGATCGATGTGTTTGTAGGAATTTTGAATCGATGAGCAATCGTATTTTTATTTCTTTCTTAGATTTCATTTCAATTTGTAATATAATTCAATTTTGCAGCATTGATGTGGAATCCAGTATTCATTTCTTTTCTCACATTTGGTTACTTTATGATTTGAACGTATTACGTAACGTGATTTCTAGAAAAATTCGGATCCAACAGCCGCAATATATTATACCCTGTCGAGTTTCCCCGAAAACATGTGTTTCACAAGCCCTATCTCTATTTCACTTTCTACAAATTAATTATTTCTGAAGAGTCTAGCAGTAAAGTTTCGTTGTATTTGCAAAGCAGATGCACACAGCAAGATTTCGGGTGAGTCGGAGAAGTACTAAAACGAGATAAGAAAAGCAATAGAAATGATGTTAATATGTGAAGTGGCAAAAGATATACCTGTCTTGTCTGTATGTACATCATGTACTAGTGTTAGTATTTGGGTGTTTTCTTTGGTCTGTCTGGTTAAAGTGTTTGATCTCATATATAAGATCTGGAGTCTGGACTTGCACGGTATCTTATATTATTAGCAGGAGTAACTGCTGTGTGGTTATTGAGTAGTAGCTAGTGTGCAAATCTATTAATAGTATTAGAGATAAAACTCGGGAAATCCCTTCCTGCTGCCACTATGGCTAGCGAATCCTGTCTTTCGTCATCACCATAAATCTCAAGATAAGTAAAAGTTTACTGCTTTACTACAACCTTATCTTTCTTCACTGAAACATCATGAAGAGGCTTGAAATATACTTCTCTGTACTTTATACTTGTGTGCTGTATGTGCATATGCGCTTCGAATACAATATAGTGCATACATAGTAATGTTAATGTAGTAATATAGAAGTGGGAAGGAAATAACTGTTAATATTCCCACTTACAATGATGAGTCTATAGATGTACAGTCCTGATATTTTTGTTACTATACGCCCTGTGCTGTGAGATTACATAGACTTTGTACTTTTATTTGTACACCATACTTCCATTTCATCATGACCATTGGGTACCTACACATCTACTCCTTTATTTACATATGCCTACATGATGAATGTTCTAAACTTTACAATTCTAGCTGGAACTAATCATTTTTAGGATTTTTTGATTGAATTAAATGTACCTACACTGTATGTACTGAGCAAAAAGTATGAAAAGAGCAGGTATATATGTTTGTGCTTTGTACAATATGCGTTTGTAATGCTTTGACCTCTATCTGTCCTGTATAACTATTGTTTATGGCTAGGTAAGTTATCATGTACGTTACGTACTGATACTTAACAGTAAGTATGTGGTGAAACGCATGATTTAATATTTTTTGTCAGACAACTGGATTCTGAATAGGAAGCCGTCTCGTTTTGTGTATGATTAATTCAGATGGGGGCAATATATCAGTCAAGCAACCAAGAGCTTTATTCGAAACAGGGATTTGGTATTTTGTCAGACTGAGTCACAGACTGTGTAATCTGAGTTGTTTATAGAAGACTGCCTACTTGTATACACCTTAGCATAGGTTATTCTGCTATATAGCGGAAAGTTTCTAAAAAGTCGACACGGATCAAGTGAACTGGAGTAGAGATCGAGATGGGTCTATAAGTGAAGTTAAGCATTAGTCAGTTGACTTTGTGTACCAAATCAAATGCTTCACAGTTTTACTAGGTCACTTACCCTTTTCAAATTCCTCTTGATTTCATTTCAAACTTGGTTTCATTTTAGATTACTTACTACCGCGTAAATAAATTCCATTAGAGTCTCACAAAGTTCCTAATAGGTACATTGCAGTGCTATACTTATTTGTACACACATACTACATTATGTATATTATACAAAAAGGAAGGAGCTGTTCGTTTCTGTTGAGATATCTTTGATTCGTGTATAGCTATAATGCATGAGATTTACAGCTGATAGCTTTAGTATAGTAGCAGCGTGCGTGCAAACGAAGTCTCAATAGAAAAGAATTATGTTTGAAATTTTCCTTGCTGAGTCATCCGTATGTAGATGAGAAATTCTGGTCTGGTGAATAGAATCCAATTGTGGACTACATCAGTTTCAACCAACTTTTCTGTGTCCTCTCCTCCCTCCTAGATAGCATTTTTCTTGTCACATACTACACGTGGCATGCAGTGTTTAAGCCACTACGAAATTAAATAGGTACACATAATACCATAGCCGTATACAGGGAGACAAATGAGCAATACGTCCCCTCCCACTGAAATTCCAAAAAGGAATTATTTTGACCTAAAAAGGCAAAAAATCGCAAAAAAAATTATGCACGTTCATTATGACCCTTTATTTGCTATGTCCTAGATATAATGTTGCCAAAAGTTACTTGGTAATTTTTTATAGGTACTAACAGCAAATTAAAAATTATATTTGTCGTACTTTATATTACAGATAACTAATGGCTTAGCCTTTATGTCATGGGCATTGTTTTGCTCAATTTTTTCACGCATCGACATGTTTGTACCTCATAATTGGATTTTATCCTCCTGAAATCGATTTCTGGATACGGCCTTGCTTAATAATACCTACTTTTGTTTGTAGCTTGTAAATATCATAACTTAGATAATACAAAAGCAATTAGTTGGACATGTCTCCAACTTAACTACACAATTATTGTAAACTTGCTTTGTTAGTTAACAGTATGATTGGGAATAACATTTTGGAAATTCTGAAGAAGAAAAATGAAAAGTAATGGACAGCCATCTCTAATTATCATTATTTTCCAAGAATGATCTTAAGCGAAGCACGTAATAATATTTGCAAGAGCACGTTGGTTCGCTTTGCCATGTCATGTCTAGTCATTGAGTCAACTCACTTGTTAAAATGTAACATGAACTGATGTGATGTAAAAATGGTGCGTTGACAGCTTCTTAAGAGTGTTTCATTTTCTCTGTTGTTGATAATAATAACATTAGAGCGCATACAACGTGGTAATAATAACAAGGTAAGATTAATGAGGTAATGAGGTAGAAAGAAAACGTTATTTTTTTCGCTTATCGATTCTCCATTGTAGTTATTTATTAATGCATGACATTTTATATCACAGCCATTTCCAACTCCTTTGCTCAGCTTAAACTTTTGCTATCCAACTTCTATTCGTTGTAAGTATTTTGTATTACATTGTGTTTTTGTTCTTTCATCTCATCGTTCTTGTACTTAAGTACAAAGCATGCTAGCAATATTGTATGCCTTATTATTACGTGTATAAATATACTAAGTTATACTAGCACTATATTTATTGTAATTGAAAACATTGTTTGTAGCATTACATTACAAAGGAAGGGAACCTACTGTGTTTGTTCTACAGTGTATAGGTAGGTATGTATAACATTTAGTTCTGCTTAGCCCTGTCTGATCCGCTGAAAACAGTCGAGTAAAGAGGAAATAGTTGTAATATGAAATAAAGGTTACTTGTATAAATTTGGCAAAAGAAGATTTGTAGTATTCTGTTCTACTATACTGGGTTCGGTCTGTGTGTCGTTTGAAGCAATGCAATGGTGCTACTAAGTACAACTCTTACTGTGTAGTTGTTGCAAAGCATGTAATATAGCAATATGTAAGTTCTAGCCAGTATATATAATAAGGTTTGATTATCTTAAAACCTTTGCACTCAGAAATATACACAGTGGAGGATTGTGCCACTATCTCTGTAAAGAGAGTGTAATATTATTTGTCAGTACAGTAGTGCAAAAGTAGTAGTGATGTACTGTCTCACTCTGTCCGTGTACTCATCTCACTAATGGTAAGTGTATCTCTCTCTCCCAACTGCTAAAATACACTCATCTTCAGTTAAACACACCAATGTACATAATACTTTACTAGTATATATACAAATAGCAACAGTCTTAGCGCACTATTCTGTAGTTGTGTGTATTACTGTGCACTTAGTACTTACTGAGTAATCGTAGTACGAAAAGTAGTAGTATGGAAGTACACACGTATGTTTTTGCAAAGTTGTAGTATGTGTGTGTAGAAGAGTAGTAGCGTATGTAGTAGTAAATGTATTTGTATTTTCTTTGCAGAATCAAGCAGCGTGTTTCGGTGTACTCAAGCGTTTCTATATGTTCTGTACTATACTGTACATACTCTAAGTTCCCAGTAGTCCTGTCAGTTTCACTTGAACATTCAACTTGTGTTTTGACTTGACTACCTTTCGTTTCCCCCTTTAGTTACATTTCAGTGGTGCTCCGCATCGCAAGCAAAAAAATCGCTCGATATCTTCCGTGAATTTGATTGATAATATTATTGTTGTAATTCTTCCGTTCTTTTGGAGCAATTGATAGGTTTTTAAACAGTGTAAAGAGTCTCACTACTTGACTACTAGTACACATTAAAACCAGAAAAATTACACTTCATAAAGATAATAATACTTTGGAAAGTTTGCAGAGAAACGTGTAAATACATACATACAAATAGAAACTCCTTTGTATTAAACCTCGTGCATGGTGACCGCAAGATATTTATTAATTGTTAGATAGACCACAGATACTTTTTACCTGTTCAGCACAAGCAGCATTTTATTGAAATTCATTTCGTATGAGAGAATAACTTTCGTTCGTTGTTGACAACTTGAGAAAGTCTCGATAATATTATGCTATGCAGTATTTTATGCTCTGAGAACACAACTATTCCTACTACACTAGTTGTTGCACTCGTTTCTACATTGAAACATCATCATCTTACAACATTATAGTCGTGAATCTCATCATCATTTGCAGTGAGAGTGAGTCTCACACTGTACTACTACAGTATTACTCTTAGTGTACACATTTGTACTTCTTAGCTTGTCTTTCTCCTGTTTGTATTTGTATACCTGCAAATTTACAACATTGGAAGTGTGTCCTCGTTATGGAAATTGTGTTCGCTGTGCATCTCGTCGCGATATGAGAAGAAATATTTCCGGACTGGTTCTAGGTATACTTTCATATTAATATTTGTTATTTATTACTCTTTATACCTTAAGGTACTTATCAATATTTTTAGTTTCACACATATTTATAGGATTCCTATGCTTTCTCAATTATCTATCTGTCTGTACTACTCATATAGATTTGGTCAAAATGACCTTCATAATTTAATTAATTAGTACAATACAATTATCACGGCAGTTTCAACATTAATATTAGTTGTGCACAGCGATAATTGCAAAATTATGCTGCAAAGGCTTTCATTGAAAACTAATTAGTGTTTTGTTTACCTTAGTTAAATTATTGAAGCATTTTATAACGCATAATTTATAATGGGTCGTTAATGAAATGAAGAGTAGTATACTATAATAGACGAATGTATGGTAAAAATGATTGCGGTGGAAGTGGAATAGTTGATTATGATAATAAGATGAAAGCTTCATCTGCAGTGTTTGCGAAAGACACATTATAATTTCATATAGTTACATGGCTCCAGGCTGTGTGCTAGTTAGTTCTACTGAAACAGTGAAAATGTTGAATTATTGATGACTTGTGCAAAGGCTTACACAGTGGGATACATGTCGTACTATGTACACTCATGCATCTACATGGGGATAATATTAGCGTAGTTAAATAATACATGCGAAAGATAAACTCACCCTTTCATCATAGAATTGATTGCAAATGTCAACAATAATAATTCTGTCTTCCATCATGTACTTTCCTTCGAGACGGCACACCACACAGTCTTATCTTTGAGACGCAGTTCTAGTTTGAATAGGTAAGCTATATAGGTACATGCAATATACCTATTAGGCTTATTATTGCATGCATGCAGGATGTACCTAGTACCTACCTACAGAATATATATAGATTACTATTATAATGTGCAGCAAATTAAATTGAATGTATGTGTTATGAATAGGTACATAAACATAATACCATTTTACCAGTGTTTCGTCAGTTCAATGTTTATTAACAACCCTTTGCTTGTGGCTACAATTTAAATTGCAAAAATATTGGTCTGCGAATTGCAAATTTAATGTACCTAGTACAGGCCCAACCTTTTACCAATTTAATTGTTAGTATTAGAAATATATTTACGAGCGAATAATTTCCGTACCTGTAGGATTCGTTGTAATGACTAATGCACATGTACACACAGGCTAAATTAATAGCGTTATGTACATATCTGTATATAGCACGTTTTACTAAAACCTTCCTTTGTGTGTGCCAAAATTTAGAACGTAATATAAACACCATTAAAATCAATTAATGGCCATGCCGTGGCATTGCGGATTGCAGTAAGTACTAACTCTGCTTTCATTTCACAATAAACTCAAAATGCCAATGAAAGTGTTTGGGTTCCGTTATGTTGTTGGGGTAGGAAATCAATTAATTTCAGGATGGTTAATTTTAACTGACTAATAGTGAATATACATATTTATATGCACAGTCATGGAGTGTTAAGCATATAAATTATTGTGGTATGTAGATTGTAGTTCCATTTACCCATTAAAACTGATTTTGCATTTGTATTTCAGAATTTGTAATTGCATTTAACACATTTGCTGTTTTACTATTTTTGCAGGATGCGACAAAGTATATACGAGGAAGACGTCAACATAACGCCTGTAAAGTGTGAGAAAATCGAGGAAAAGAAAGGTGGGCTTATCAATTCTCGGCAAGTAGCCGTTATATCTTCAACTGTGTCACAAAAAGTCGTCAAGATTGCGCCTAATCAGATTCAAAGTCAAACTCCCCGTTCCTATGACTCAATGAGTCTTGATGATCTAGAAATCATCAAAACCATAGGTAAGTACTTGATACCTCTGTCACAGTTTTGTCATAATTTTATTGCCTTTCTATGACTCTAATCACTGCTTCAATTCAATAAAGCTTTTACTAAGTAGGTGTACCTCAAGCTTTAAATTCCTCTCCCACCCTTTATGCATAACATCCCGCAAGCAAACGCCAAAATGTAACTATAGTTTGTAAACATAGGTAAGGTACTAAATAAAAATGATTTCATCATAATTTAATGCATGCTAACACTCCTTCTCCGCGCCTATTACGCGAATGCATAATGCAGTGGCAGCAACGGCTCCTTCAAACACGAGGGGGTGTAAGACTGTCATAATCGTAAAGCTAGAGAACCGCTTAGACTTGCCATTGTCAATCACTGATGTACTTCTACAGATTAGAGCGTTTTTACTTAAATTACCGAAAAAGACATAAACTTAAGTGAGCGAGGCATATCATAAACTGACGAAACATCTGTTTTTCAAATGTACACATGCAAAATCTCACTAGGTACTTGTATAGGCACACGTTATGCTTATACATGTGTGTGTTTTAAGGTTGCAGTTATAAAATAAGTAGGTATATGTTATGTTTATCTTCATACAGTTTGCCCCAAACTAAAGGGATTGGTATGAGTACTTTAAAAATGTTGTCTTTGTATCCAGGAAGAGTTTCCATTTTCATCGTTCCGCCCTGGAAAGCTTTATTCCACTATAAGAATACGATAAAATAATGCGATATAACCTCCTGCTGTAGGTACGCAGTAGTGTTATTTTATCTTAAAACATAGAGCTTAGGAATATCTAGCTGAGTCTAAGTTTAGAATGTTACACACACAACATATTCGCAAGTACTGTATTTAGTATACTAAGGAATAGCATTTGTAAAGTGCACATAGCATATTACATACCGAGAGCAGTGCGAATAAGAACGGCATGGGATAATAGAACAACAGTTGTGTACTCCAATCCTTTATTACGTTCATGGCACCGTACCGCATTCTTAATTCGCAGTTTGCGAATCTCATGGCAAAAGATAAAAATCAAGATACTCAGCAGACTACTACTACTACTAAAATGCTGTGTAGGTATTAGGGTAGTAGTAGTCTTTGTGTTTAGTAGAGGTGATATGCTTTGCACAAATGCTACACTCATAGGCTGTATAGTTGCTATTAATATATATTTGCACAAATACACGACATAAGGCAATGCATGTAATCTAAAGACTGTGTATTGTATGTATGATTTTGCAGATTGTTGCTTATAATATAACTGTAAGTTCCTAACTACAGAACAGATATATATTTGCTACTATATTTAACAAAGCCAATAATACAAACAGTACATTTATTAGTGTACTATCTGTCTTGCATTACTTACCTCATGCACACGCAACAGACTCTTGTGTGTTGTGTATTTATTACGGTAACTACTGTACTATTACTTAATTGATAATTACAACTATTTCTACACAAACACTAGTAAATAGTTTGCAGTTTACTTGTAGTAGTACATGTATACACACACCCACTCGCCAGGCTGCCAATTAACGAAATTCATCTTGATCTCATTCAATTTCTTTTTACGTCATAATAACATTCAATATTATAACAGAAAAAAAGCTACAGTGTATTTTTGCAAATTTTTGGACTCTGCATGTGACTATTGTTGAAACTATCAGTTACATAGACATGCGTCTCGTAAAGGAGGAATGAGGAAGGTGACTTTGTGTTAAATGTATTATTGCAAACAGAAAAGATCCTCAGATATCAAAAGTAGTAATTTGGCAGTGGTGCCGATATGAGATTTTGCAATGTTTGAAAAACAGTCAAATCCGTAACTGCTTATTACGAGATACATACGACAACTACTCTCCTGGTTCATTAAAGTGGGGTTTTAACTATGGAGGTACAAATATACACTTAATAACATGCAGGGGAATGGACTCGACTGTTGTGACTTGCATAACAACAAAGAGTTTAAGACGATCATTAACTAAAACGTTAATTCCCGCAGTACGGCCAAAAGAAAAGTATCTTTATCATATGGTAAGAGTAAAAATGAACAAAGACAAAGATTTGTCTGTCTGTGGAGCATCTGAAAGACTCTGCATTTAGTTTGATGTTATTTTAAGACATTCGAAATAGAGTTTCTGGTTTGTGTGTGTGTGTGTTGGATGGAGGACTGTGCTTATTTGCTTATGTTATTCTGTGCGAATTCAAATCGCTTTTCCTTATCCAATCTGTCGGATGTTGACTCGGGAAATTGTCTCTATTCTTCCCCTTCGTTTATTTTCTTCAAGTCTCTTCCTAGTAATCATGTTTATGATTGTATATTATTTTCTGGTAAATGTCATATATTCATATTTTATTTGTTTCCTGTAAGAAGAGCCTTTTTTATTTGTATCCTGGTTGAAATGATTAACTGTTTTCTTTGTGTACGAATGAGTCACGCAGAGTTAAAAGGTTCAATCGATGAAAATATTTATGAAAAGCAAGTCTCTTGAACTCGTGAAAAATACAATAACGAGACGGGTCACTGTTTTTTCTCTTTTTAAGTAGGTACCTATACTTTAATAACTTTAGTGAAGAAAGGAGTACGAAAACTTTAATGTCAAAGATTTACTTACATATAAAAGAATTTACTCTTTGTGCTAAAGAAACTTTTCCGTTTCCTCTAATTTACTTTACTTTTACTCATAACTCTAGTTTAAATACAAATGCACTTTTAAACTTGTTTAGGGTGTAAACAAATTAATCGCTTAATTTATTACCATCACAAACACAACTTTACTACAAAGCAGATTTACGCAATAAACCTAATTACAATGGACATCTACTACATACATACTCCACACTCATATTACATAGACACTTACACACACATACCTACCTATATATTTCATAGATGTTACTTTACAAACATAGTGTATTGCATAGATAGACACAACATACATACTATGCATACTATACTACATAATGTATTATGTTCATACCATCATACTGCTTAATGTACAAAGTGCTATGCTTATTAAGTATATAGATACCTGTACTTATTATTCGTATTAAAATTTAGTTAGCAAACTAAAATACATATACCGCGCATAATAGCTATGTATTACTTTGAACATACTAAATGCATATATACATTATTAATACGTAGTAATTGAAATTCAGTGAGTGTCAACTGAGAAAAGAGGAGTTTTCATCTCACACTAGAATTGAGCACACTTCTTACGGGTAGAACAAATAGTGATGTTAGTAATTCAGACTACTGAACCGAGGAGAAGGAGAACTTTGACTTTCTTAGACAAAGTACGACAACTTAAAGTAGTAGCTTTTCCTTTACTGAGCGTGTAAAGTTTGTCTTGGACTTGTCTCAATAGTCTCATCTCAATTTCATTTAAGTTGAGAGTGGGACTGACTTTAGTTGTGATTGTGTGATCTGAACACAGTTGACTTAAGATAACTTTCGACAGTGACATTATTTTCGATCACAGACAGGTCCTTTCCAACCATTACACATTACACGTGATACTTGAAACTTTGAAGCAGATGAGCCTTCTACTAATATAGGCCATTCAGCTGCACTAGTACAAATACTAGCACAGCGGAAAACAAAACACGCATCTGCACTTATAGAGTAGCCAGCACAGTGTCTTAAAACTGATGTATTATTCAATACACTACACTGTAAATAGTTAAAGTAGGTACCTATTAAATTCTACGTAGTTTGTAGTAGTAGGTTGCCCAGCTAATACAACATTAACACACTAATGCCATCACGACACGAAACAAGCCAACAGGACACTTTATTACGTTATTACATTTCTAAGTGTAATTTAAGTATTACGTCTGTTCTGTGTGTATCTGTAATGTACTTATATATACCACCCAAACTAATCTGTATCTGGATGGGCACATGCACGCAGAGATATTAGCATTATCTCTGCTATTAGACTATTACTATTACTACAGATATTAGTAGACTGTGCAGAATATCCCATTAACATTATTGTACCCATACAACTCTAATCTGCACAAGAAGTCAAACAAGAGCAACATCTAATTTCTTCCTCAAACATTTCTACTAAAAATAGTAGTCTCTATCAGAATATCTGTGTGCACCATATACAATTACAAATATACATCAGAATAATATACTACATAAATAGGTACTTGATGGATGTTTTCCATCATGATACGAGTAACCCAGCTATTTAACAGTAGTTCACAGTGTACAGAAAAGATTGGCACGTTGAATCTGTCTTCCTCACAACTGATAGTGTCTTTAGTTCATCTAAATCTTGATATGGGAAAAGAATACTCGTTTCATTTCTAGTACTCGTTTGTAGTATTAGTAGTATGGCTTCTTTTTTCGACCCAGTGAGTTACCCACCCATCTTACAGCTACTCCTATGTGTATTAAACACAAGCACTCTGTTTTTTCACATGTCATGTATACATATAATATTTATTCACAGAAAAAATGGGATACATTACGTACAACACACAATCTGCCAACACTGGAATAAAGTGTTTAGTTAGTGCCTTAGCGGTGTACATGCACTTATGATTAATGCACAGCACCTGCAAGTTAAGGATGCAAATGCGAGTAGGTGACTACACTAAATTAATAAGCAAACTTAAAAATAAGTCAAAATACCTAAACTTTTATATCTTTGCAAACATCAATCTTTTTAATTGAATTGCACTATTTATATTTGCTGAACTGAATGTGGTTTAGTTGGTTAATATTGAAGTAAAAAAGTCAAAATGATATAAAAGAATTCTGTTGGTTTGTCTACTGGAATATTTTATGATTTTTTGTCCGTATTTTGTTTCAACATGTTAAACGTTTAAAAAGAAGGTGTGGGAAAGCAATAGGTAGGGAAAAAGAGTAGAAAAACCGACTGTAGACTCAGTAGTATTAGTATTTGTGTATATTATGTACTTTTCTTTGACTAGTACATAATACTGTAACTTTTTGTTATGTCAGATTGTAGTAATAGCGACTCCATAATGATAAAAAGAAGAAAAAGACAGTGTCTGGCACGCTACGCTAAAATGTCAAGCAAATGTATACGTTACACATGATACACATGTAGAGTACTGGTAGAATATAATAGTGGTGTAGGGTTGTGTGTTCCAATCTTTCTTTTCTTTCTCTCTCCGCATCTTTTCTTCTTTTGAGGATTCCCTGGGTAGTTAACTTGAACTAAAAAAAGTTTTTTGCGAGTTCACACAAGACGGAACAGGACATTTTCTCTTCCTGTACAAAGTGTAGACCGTAATGCCAATACTGCAAACCATATGCCTTGCTACTCACTCACAGTCAATTCACTCACTCACTCGTACTATTCAACAGTGATACACCAAATACTAAATAGTATTCCATTGCTGCCACTTTTTCCGTTGGATCAGAACAGACAAGCATTTATTTACAAACACAAGAATTACTACATACACACAGTCTTGTCCTCCTGTGCCAACTCCTGAGCGTCTAGGTATACAAAATACTCCATAAATAAATCTGTCAAATGAAAGGAACATTAAACTGGTACCTATAGTCTAACCCAATTTTGCCTCTTTTACTAATACACAAGTCGCTGTATGTGTCTTGCTTAATTCGCTGTGTGCGAGTTGTGTGTGTGTGAGCTTTTTTCTTTAGTGTATAAGTAAGAATAGCTCGGTTTGGTTACTGTGGTATATTATTATGCTCATTGTACTAATAGAGTTTGCTCTTTTACTGCTATTACCATCAGTTCACCATTACGGATACACTCAACCACCATGTTAGTATAGGAACACTAGAACTAGATTTCTTCAGTACATATAATCCCTGTCTTTATGTTATGATGCGGCATAATATATACATCTGTTCAACCATTGATCTTAAACAGAGCAGCAGACCTAATTTAATTCTTTATATCTCTTTTCTCTAAGCTTGAGACAGGTGAGTCCAATCTCCTTTTCCAGGTCACGTTTATTGCATTACTTTCTTCAATTATTATAATGTACATATTACAAACATAAAATAATGTATTATACTTACATTTCCATGTAAAAAATACATAGGTACTTATGAATATTTTATGACATTTAAAGGCGATTTTCGCAGAAATAATAACATTTTGTCTTGTACAAATAATATTTCTTATGTATGTGACATTTACATACAGAGCACTATTGCATGACAATTATGTTGCAATAGACAATTTTTCTCGAATAAAGCTACATGTACATGTCTACACACAAAGACACACATACTTCTTATGTAAGATACAAATATCAAATGATAATTGGGGGCTTTCGCCGAAATAAAAAAATCTCTGTCTACTCTATGACAGAGATTTTTTACGGCTGCCTTCCAGCAAAAATATAAGGATGATGGAGCTTGACTCAATTTGACATTCGGAACATTTTCTATTCTTCCATAGAAATCAGGTGAAACATTATACCCACCCACCACCACCAGGACACGTAATTGTAATGTAATGCTTCACAATCGTATAGGTATCGTAGCTTGACATGACACACACCCACCGAAAAGGTCAACTTATTTTGAGATTTGAATCTACTACACAGAATAAAAAATTACGTTACATTATGCTGAGTTATGTTATTATGGTGTAGTGTGTTGCAGTATATTTTAAGGATTGTAATTCAGATCTCAAAGCTCCTTGAGAATGCAGTCAGAACAGCCGCTAGAACACTGTAATGGATGTAACATGTAAGATATTTGTAACATTGAAGAGAGACAAATCTTTATATCCCGCATCAATCGTATTTAGACTTAGTCAGAGATACAATTACAAATACAGTAACAGCAGCTACTAGACAAGTGTAAGGACAGTCCCAAGGACACTGTACACAACAATCCGCATCTTCGCACATTCAAATTTCTTAGGTGATGATACCATTAAGAAGAAAACGTGAGGGAAGCCAAAATCTCTGCGTACAATGTGTAGCAGTACTAGTACTATGTAATACTACTACAGATACTATGACTTCTCAATCACATTAAAAATGTAGCGTAAATGAATATTATGTTGTGAGAAATATGAAAATTTAATGCAATCCTCAGCAAGAGTCTTGGAGTGAGTCTTGAGGAACTTCTGGGAAATTAAATTTACTGATGTCAGCAACATTTGCATATTATATCTGTTTAAATGTAAGTACCTACGGACGGAACTTACACTACTGTGGTCTGGTAGCTAATGTGAATTGGGAATCAAGTGCGGAACAAAATTTCAAGAGCGTTTGCAAATTCACAATCTCACACTCGTTTCATAATTATCTCTCTACTTCATCATCACCATCATCATTATCCACCAAGTCTACCATACAGAATGTATACATCCAAATAGAACGGTCACGTTAAACACACGTACACTTTTGCATGCAGTGTAATGTAGCATGATATTTCGAAAAGTCTCTACTTCTAATATTATACCATGTGCATAAGTTTCTCTCTTCCTGTATGTGTTTATACGTATCATGCTTGTAGCTATATATGTGTCAAACAATATCTGTCTGTTTTGTAACAGTAATAGCTATCCATCAGTCATTCTTTCTTTTCAAGAAACTCCAGCACGTCACAGACGAACGCATCGTCTCTCTTTCTCAAGTTTTTCAAGATCATCAGTTCGTCACTTGTCTTGTAAATCTGTCCTCCTCTTAAATCTATGAAAAAACTGTTTTTCTTCATCAGCCTTCGTTTGCTCATTCCGTTGCATTGCATTGGAATTCAATGCAGCACAAGAAAAGATCACAGATGAAAGGATGCGTGTTCTGTAATGATCAGAGAAGTTGCTAATAGTTCGTCTGTCGCTTGATCCGTCAGAATGTCACATCATAAACCATGTCAGAGCTATATAGAGCCGCTTGGAACAGAAATCAAAGAAAATACTTGCGGATAAATATCTAGTCACGCTACAGTCAAGTTGCTACATGGACTCTAATTAGATTTTCTATCACATTGTGTACATTGACGCTACATTACATCACATAGCTAACGATCAGTGGTACATTACATAGTATTAGCTGAGGGCATGGCTTAAACATGAAACTCTTTGAATTATATCTAATATAACCCCCGTGCATCTTGTACATATTACTAATATAGTAAACCCTGCACACTCTCGTTCTTAGCCGATTCACACAATTGCCGAGCCGGGTGTTTTGCCCTGTCTTGTTGTTCATGGCGTGGCCAAAAGGCTTTGTTTCTAATAATAACCAAACCGCACATACCTAAATACTATCCGTATTATCTTTTTCTGATATAATGTACTTGTGGAAACTTATACAAATACATTGTAATATTATTATAGAACTTTACAAAAGATTAGCCCAAGCTCTTCATAGTATTGTGCAATTTGTTTTTTGCTTGTATTCTAGGACCAGAGTCTTGTCTTATACTTAACTTTAGTATAAATTGGAGTTTAGACCAACAATGCTTTTTTTCTAGGGTCTTTTTAATTCATATATTTTTAACTCAGTCTCAGAGTGTACAAGTGTTTGTGTGCCAAATTCTTACACACCCGAGGATTATTATTCTAGTATGTATGAGGAGTCACACAGCGAGAAAATGTTCTGCTCATTGTTACACTATGAAAATTATCAGTCGTATATTGCGTTTCACTTGTATATAGGTATTACGCGTTTTCTTTATCACTTGCTGATGCACAACTTCGAATAAATTAAGGAAGTTCAAATTCAAAAAAACTTTAGCTGTACATGTTCAGGGATGGTGTCCGTATGAAATGCTCTTGAAATAAAGAAGTATGCTATAGTAATCTTTTCATCACAATTGCAAAGATTCCTTAATTTAATTAAACGTAGAATATGCACTTCTTTAAACTCCTGTGACATTGTAGTTTGTGTCGTGTTGAGAGATAAAGTGAGTCAGAGGTTT
Organism: Pogonognathellus longicornis; assembly: GCA_034694085.1. Classification (NCBI taxonomy): domain Eukaryota; kingdom Metazoa; phylum Arthropoda; class Collembola; order Entomobryomorpha; family Tomoceridae; genus Pogonognathellus; species Pogonognathellus longicornis. Next base: position 29,360 of record JAQFYB010001010.1, read on the forward strand.
TGTTTGAGTGTGTGTGTGTGAGAGTGTGTGTAAGAGTGAGAAAAGGTTAGACAGTTTAAAGGGAAATTTATTGATACAAGACTTACCATCAACGGTAAATAATGAGTTGATGTGTTCGTACACGATTTCCAAACATTATAACTTAAGTACTTACTGGAAGGTTTCCAGGTTGGGTTACCTAAGGTTATGTTCCACAGATTTGCAATCTGCATATTGTCGCGTACTATTTTATGTAAGACAAATGTGCGTGATTGCTCCTAGGCTGGGGTATGGTGGCGTGACACCTCATAGTCAAATCAAAATAAATTCTTACACTATCTGAAAGTACCTTAACGTAAAATATATTGTATAGGAAAGTTGTAGATTTATATTAAGATATGACCATACAAGATTGTATGTTTGTAGTGTATATACAGAATAGTTAGTGCATGTTCTGATTGTAAGGATTTTAATAATGGTTGTAGTTTGTAAGGAATTCTGGACCCTAACCAATAAAGTGGAGCACGATATTATAATATATTCTCCAAGGGATTAGAATAATATATATATATAGTTTAGGTTCTTGTCGGTTCGTCGGTAGTTCGTAGTCAAACAATCGTGTACACTCTACACAAATATTGCACACAAGTTAATCAGGTTAGGGAGCTTTGGGTGTTAACCGGGATAAATGAAGCATAAATAATTTTGTGCGAATAGCAAAAAATCCGTATGGAACATCTACCATTTACCGCTAGCCAAATTGTATGCTTCTGTAGTACTTAACATTTTTTGACTATACACTTTTTACATTTTATTGCTGCGGAATCTAACAAGGCATGAATCTCGATGACAGATGATTCCTGCCGGTGCTTGTTGCATGCAACCAGCAAACTTGAAAAGTAAATTCAAGCTGTCAGAACTTAAAAATATACAAATGTATAAGAAATTTTTCACAGATTTTTCATATTTGTGTTGCGGGATTTCCTTCTGACTAAAAGAGTTAAACATCTAGGCATGTTAATTATACGAATATATCTGTGAAAGCTCCAAAATGATATTTATTGCTCTCAACTTTTCTTATTGACAATAATATTAACTTAAGAAACTAGCATGTAAATGCGATTTAACGGTAAAAATTCATGACGGTTTTTATTGGTTTTAGTTCGTGTAGACTTCTTGTTTTGAAGTTATAGAGAACAGCGGGTGATTAAACTTTTCTTTTTTCTTATTTAAGCAGAATTACTTATAATTTTCTTACCAAGTCAACAAAATGAAAGTACCTACCTAAACTCAGATTATAAATTCTTTATAATCAGAATGATTAGTTATGCTAGTAGCAAATCGTTTTAGCTGATCTACTATTTCCAGTTGATTCCATGAACTTTGAAAGTCAAAAGTTCATCTACTTTTCTTGTTATTTGGGAGAACTACATGTGTATGTTAGTAAATATATAAACATGCAATTACCTACTTCATAATAGTTTAGTTGCGTTATTAGGATTTTTGTAATTAAAATTCATGCATGAACAAGTAAAGATTATGGATATGCACTTCCAATTTTTTCGAACTGTCTAATCTACAAATTAATTATAATTCAATTAATTTCAAACATTACGATTTGTATTATAGGTAATCCAAAATGAACATACATATAATGATACAATGTTAATATTTCCATTCTAATATGGAAATTGTTAATTAACGATGGTACCATCACAATCTAAAAAACCTAATAGTTTAAGCTTTAATTAGTTATGCTGAGTCTTTAATAGTTAGCATAAATATTTGCATGTATTTCAACAGTGATTTGCTTGTTAATAAAATTAACCTTGCTAATTAAACTTAAGAATTAACTCTATAAACTTAAGTCATAATTTTTGAGATCATCTGAATGTGCATAGGTAAAGAAATAAGGACTTTTCTTTAAACTATTCTTTCTTGACATAGCAATGCTATCATATTACTACTACATAGTACATACTATTATTATTGTAATTGTATAACTATTATAATTGTAAATACACTTTCAAATCATCGCCTCTTGTTAAAATTGTAATACCTGCTAATAGTATCTATAGACTACATCCCTAAACGTCTAACTACCTATTGGAGTTTTAAATTTTATTTATTTATATGCACTTCTTTAACGCAGACACATACAAATCTGACAGCAAAGAACAACTCAATTTATAGTTACAATAAGTATCCACGTCAATGCAATTTACGTCAAACTACATATAAGTTTGCGTAAATCAAGTGTCAAAAATAATGCTACAAAAACAATTTCGTATAGATTGTAAAATTATTTATTTGTATTTATTATCTATTTTTTAAACTAATACAAGGTTAGCGATATTATGATTGAAAGCGAGTGTAGCATCCATATAAATACACGAGTCGACGAGTCTAAAGTCTAACCAAATTTGAGAAGTATAATATTGTATGTCTGTGCGTTGCGTGTCTACAGTCTATACGCTTACATTTACAAAGCTTTGGACCTTTGCAAAGGGAAATTTCTGTAATGTATGTTCCGTTCCGTGTGCTGGAGTGGGAAAAGAAGCTGGGAGCAGACTACAAAATCCTGTTAAATTTGTCTTAACTCCGGACTGACAGAGTGGAGGGCGGATTTGGATAATACTCCTTTATCCGGCTTAATCCTCTCCTGCAGATAGACGCTCATATCTTGTTTGTTTGTTCTGATTTACTCTCTCGCTCTCCCCGTATTCCTTACCTTGACACATGCCATGTACAATAAATCCGATACTCAGTTCACAAATGCAATTTAGCAAAGGCAAAGGGATACTCAATACTTCTTCCATGTAGTCTGTCTGCTGTCTGACCTGTCTAGAAATATGATACTTTATTAATCAGAAAATACTAGAAAATAAATTATTTACACCAGTAAATTGTACAACACAATTTGTCATTTTTGTGGCCTTCACTCCAGACTACAGATGGTCACTGACGTTAGTCCTAATAAACGTTAGTCGTTAGTTAGCATAATAAACTATTTCTTCCCTTATAAGTATTGCCTTGAAAGTTTTTTGCCCAGTCATTCATTTCTTAAATGTTTACGACTGCCTGTCATAATAACGGTTTTCGGTAATACATAGTATTGGATTCACAATTAAGTTAGTGAAAGTAACGAAATTTGTAAAAAAGAAGGCTGCACAAGAACATGAAGTTGATATCTATGTATATTTACATTCAAAAGTCACATTGTTTTCCAAAGTTAGTAAATGTTTCTGTGACCTGTGATGTAATTAATTTTTCAATTCATTTCATTTCTGTGCGATTGAAAGGCGTAGTTGCAATTAAATAACCATGTTAGATAAGTTGGCCCTGCGTGGCAAGCACAGAGGCCCACGTTCCTCCTTCTGGGAAGAATACTTTACTATAACCTCAAAAATCATTACTAAAGATTAAATGACAGAAATAAGATATTTGGACAAAATGAAGTCAGACATTGCCAATTTTTGATTCCCTTAACTCCAGTTGACGACTCAAATTTTTTCCCTCCTATATGATTTCCTATTTTTCTATTACCCCAGTTCTCTTACAACAGCAAATCTATAACATACACGTGCATTATAATTATGCGTCACTAGGTTAAAAAGGTTAAAAAGGTAAAGGAAAGGTAATACAAAGCTTTGTTTGTGTTGTTTGCGTAAACTACAACTCATGTAGCTGTACTCAGTAACCCACATCATTAAATATATAACTGGACAGAAATACAGATACTATATTGGTAGTAGTAAGTAGTTAGAAATGTAGACATAATATTATTACAAAAGTTGCCAACTTGTATGCCCTTAACTCCAGTCGGTCACCGTCAGACTGCCTGTAAGCTACAAATAATAAGTAACTACCTTAAACAAAATAATATGCTTGTTTTCCCGTGGTGATATGTGAATTCTATAGTATTATTTACCACACACCTTACGAAGGTTCTTATAAATCAACAAAATTCCTACACAAAAGTAGCAAAAACAATATAGTAAAGCATAATATTGAATTACGATACGAATTCTCAATTACGATAGTGAAGGTAAAAAATTGGCAAAACACGGAGCTTTTTTGTATATTGCAACATGAGTTAGAATTCCACAACATTCCCATTTAAAAAGACACAATTTTGTACAAATTGTACTTGTCCTACTGTGATGTTCTGAGTAACCGCATCATTAAAAATAAATGGACAGAAATTCGATACTTGTGTTGGACATGAAAATAATAGTAGCAAAACTCCAGGCACAAGGAAATTGCACACAGCTAAAACTAAAACAATAGCTTTAGGTATACCTTTAGCTGTATTTCACATAAATGTATACTGCAATATTCAATCTACACTACTTACTACACCATATGCATTGCAACAGCCGGGTCGGTCGGTGTGGGAAGTTTATATAGAAGTCCGTCGTGGTGCATAGTGTGTTTAGCATTTAAGCTGAGTTTGTGCAACACAAAGGCTCGTTCTCGCCATTTCTTTTGTGGAGAGACGGAACTGATAGGATACGGGTATTTGGGTAGATGGGAAGCTGGAAGGTTTATACATTATCCCGATGAAGAATTTTGCCAAAGCTGGACTGACACTGACATTCTGAAGAGTGGATGACGTGAATGAATATTTTGTAGCTACTTGACAGCGAGGGAGGAAGAGCATTCGTTTAAACCAACGGCAAAACGCTAGCACTAGCTTTGAGTACTGTAGCCGTGTACTTCATTCCAAACACAAACCTTCCATTCGCATTCCCCTTTGCCTTTCAACAAGTCCAGATAGACTCTTTCTTTCCCTCATTTCATGTAAACGCACAACTTGCTGACTTTAAAATGTGGCTACCGACATCCAGAAGGCATCAACTATTTTAATTTTCTTAAAATCACCATTGCATAGCTCTGTGCAAGAATGTTACACATGAAGAGCCAATTTCCAGCATACCATGCAAATGCTTCACTTATATTTTTCCTAGTACTTTGTTTGTAATGTCTCTCTCCATGTCTCCAGAGCAGATAATAATATTACTCTCCCATATTATCCAAAACTAATTTCATTATCTCAAAAATGCAGTACAAATCAATTATAGCATTCTGAGAATTTTTGTGTGTTCAGGAGAGTTAGTAAATTATGTACATAAGTATATAGGTAGTTTATTTCACAGCACGTTCATTTTATAGTGTACTGTACATACTACCTACATCACCTACCTAGGTATATTGTGTACCAAGAAATTGTTATTCATCCAATTATTTTTAGGAAAGATATTTGTATTAATGTAATTCTACACCTCTGTATAATATGAAACAAGCGTATGTATTACAATGGCTCATACAGAAGGTTTGACGAGTGCATGATCAACTTACAATACTGTTAACAGTATAGACTTTAGAAGCTTCCTTTTCAATTGTACAAGATGTACTAATTTACTAAATTAGGTAGACATACTAATTATAAATAATTTAACTTGGGCAAACAGAGATCACGTTATAAGCTTTGTCGGGTGATCCAACACGTGAAAATTTTCAGCTTTGCAACGTGAGATTTGCCATCATTATTGAACAGTGAGCAAATTGATGAAAATAAATTTAATTCTAAACTTATTTCAGTAAATAAGTGCCTTCAGAATACATTTAGATATACTGAACTCTAGTTACAGCTAAAAGCTTTTGTTACCAACTATTTTCATAGTAATAAAATAGTTCATAGTATAGTGTTACATATCGATGTAATTTTAAATATCGTATATTATTATTGGGATAGCATAGCTCGTGGCTCGTATACAATCACTGTTTCTGTATCATCTAGTAAAATCTAAAGTGTATAATATGGATTTCCGTGATTATGTTAACTGATAAACAAACACGTGTATGTGAAGCTCTGAGTGAGCCGACCTGGATCTGATTTCCCGGGGAAATGAGAGCACTTGAAGTTTATAGTCATATGCAAGCAAACATTGGCTTCCCTTAACTTGTATATTGCACATAAACTAAAGTTAATCCTCGTTATAGGATATTAGGATCTACTTTATCTGGCAATGCAATGATATATCCTATATCTATTTAACATCCTACAAATCCATCTGTAATCGTTAACCGATCTGTCTCTAAAATTTCTGATGGTTGAGTACAGTGAGACGGATATCCGAAGATTTAATTTCTCATGCCATGCCTCCACGACATCGATTCAAGTACAAGAACATTACACTTCAAACTTTTCGGTGATCTTTCTGGCACTTTTGCCAAAAACAAGGTCGCACAAAGGGCAGCTTGATGACTTGACTTGACGATCATCAAGATCGAAAATGTTGCAAAGCTGCATTATAAAAACTTTTCCTGTGATTCACACCATTTGGCAGACGCTCAGCGAATGAAGTACTAAATTACCTTTCTGTCTCATAGAGCCATTTCTGATTATATACGAGTTCATCTTGTAACTAGCTATATAACTATTCCTACACAACTCTACTTTACAACATCCCAACTTTATTTAACAATACTACTCTACTAATTAAGAACAATGCAACAGACATTCTCCCTAGCTCTCGTTGTGCCACACGTCCTTTTATAGTTATTTACTTCTACTCTAATTAAAAAATTAACACAAGAAATCTTTGATGTCTGTAATTGATTATGTCATTCAATTAAATCTCGATGCTAATAAATCTCACTCAGACACTCATCGCATCGCTTACACTGAAAGCTAAAACCTTCCAGAGTTAAAGCAGTTGTATAACCTTATGGTTCAATGTGAAATCATATTTTTAAGCCACACTTACAAACATTACATCGAAGTTCGTCTATCTCATTCTAGTACTGGCTTCCTTTCCTACAAGAAATTCATGCCAAGGTGTCGACCACGTAATAATATAGAGACTGAAAGATAAAACTTAAAAATTTTGAGTATGTGTCCTTACATTGCATTCTGCCTGTGCCATTGTGCTATTATGATGATGTCTGTATAACTCTGTGTTGTACAACTGTATCAGAAACATCTTACAGATATTTATCTCTGTCCTGGAGTTACAAAAGATTCTTATTCTTATTCTCCTCACCAGAACTACTATGTAGCTAAACCAAATAAAAAACAAAGGGAGTCTGCTACACAGCTTTTGTAAAAGAAAGTAATGTATGACTATCCTCATTCGCTCCGTTTCATATCTGTGTTAATATTGTTTCTGTAGATTAATTAGGATTTAATCCTTGTGCTTAACTGCTTTGTCTGTGTGTATATGCCTTCCTACATAATAATAGTACGTTGTAAATAAGAAAATTAGTTAACCTACATTGTTGTACTAATTAAATTACCTAACAATTATTTCTTTTTGACTGTTTCAGGGACGGGAACTTTTGGACGCGTAACACGTGAGTTTCTTAATTGAATTTGTTTTATATAACATTGTAAATAAAGAATCATTTCATTTCTAGATATAAAAATGTAACTGCGTATCATAATATTTTGTAAGTGATATCACGAATTCATGTTGAGATGACGTCTTTTGATGCTTCACAGTTTGTCAAGAGACCGAAACAGGAGAATATGGAGCTTTAAAGATACTCTCACTATACGATGTCATTCGACTCAAACAGATTGAACATGTCAAAAATGAGAAGAATATTTTGATGGCAGTTGAACATCCCTTTATCGTCAGATTGTAAGTCAAAATATATTTAGTCATTTGCTCTAATGTATTCAATAATTCATAAAATATATATAATAAATAGAACGTAGTTCTAGATTCTTCTCGGTCTTACTCGTTTTATTATTCGTAATGGCCCAGCTCGAGCAATGTGTAATCTACTTTAGCCATCTGATGTATATTTTAATATAATTTCGTCTTGTCTTATTATCATAAGGAAGATCTTTATTAGATTCTGCTGTAAGCAGTAATTCAATTTTGCTTACATATAAAGTGTACTAATACCAGTGGGCTACGGCTACGGCTAACTAAAGTAGGTCTACTAAAAATTAAATAGCTATGCAACTCTGTGATACATTTGCACAGACTTTCTTTGAGATGTCTTACTGACTGAACTGAGTACAATGTAAAGGAACAGACATGTATTATTAAATCTATTTTTAGCAGTTGGATAGTATTCTCTGTGGAGAAAAGTTTACATTTGGAATATTATTTCTTGTATGTCTTAGGCCCTTTAGTGTCTGTGTAGAAAGACGAGATGAGTAATGCTGCTGTAATAATATTATAGACATTTAGCACTCTCTTAGGGAATGTGTTATCTATTATGCACATACCATAAATTTTTAAATAGGATCTTGACATCTAAAATTGACTACGTAAACTATCCAACTTCTTTACTGCCACCCAGACCTGTCAATTACAGTTAATATTCCCATTTGTTCTAGTTCTAGTTAGTACATAGAGCTACAGAAGTGTATGAAGAGTCGGACATGATTATAATGTCTGTTTCGTTTATGAATAATAGAAAATGGCACTTCAAGGACGAGTACAACATATACTTTCTACTGGACTATGCTTGTGGAGGAGAGCTCTTCTCGTACCTGAGAAAAGCAGGAAAGTTTTCCCCATCAACATGTAAGTTCTTACATGCCTGCATACTTACATTTACAAACATACCAAAATCATTATGACATCTTATGATTTGATAATCATGGGACCTTCATGAGCTTTTACATGACATAAGAGTACAAATATGATTAATTTTGCGTCGTGGTTGTAACGTTTGTAACATTGTTATATTATGTAATGTAAACATAGAATCGATTTAGTAAACAAGATTCGATTCTATACATTTAGTTTGGCCTACTTACTTCAATTTACTTACTATGTGCTAATAAGGATGCTAACAATTTGTTTACTATCGTAGGTTCGTTTTACACGGCGGAAATTGTTAGTGCCTTAGAATATCTTCATGGAAAGAGTATAGGTATTACATGCATAATCCTAATCTTATAAAACTATTTATAAACCCGATACTTTCTGTAGTATATTTGATGATCGTGGTTATAATATTGTACCCGTAGTATTCCTTTGTGCATTATAATCAAACAAGTTGTTTTGTTATTTAGCCCATAGAGACTTGAAACCTGAGAATTTACTCCTCGACAAAGAAGGACACCTAAAGATCACGGACTTTGGATTTGCCAAAAGAATGAGAGACAAGTAAGCCGAAATCGATCATTCAATTTTTTCAATGCTGTATAGTGTACCATTATATTAAACATTTTTGCAGATTTTTAACATAATGAACATAAAACATGAACTGTGAACATAATGACATAAATAATTAAAATGGAAATACTTAAATATTTTTCTTACAGAACATGGACACTTTGCGGAACTCCTGAATACCTTGGTATGTATTTTATGAAGGCATTGATTCAGTCGTGCCAGTGAACTTAGTAGCAAATGTTGTAAATGAACTGCAGTTTATGTAATGTGTTAGGCTATAATTAATGTTTTATGTATATTTAGCACCTGAGATCATCCAGTCTAAAGGTTACACGAAAGCAGTGGAT
>JAQFYB010001011.1:0-38765 GCA_034694085.1 Pogonognathellus longicornis
CTCAACTTCTCAAACAACATTAAAGCGGTAATGACTTCTCTCTATTAGGCAAAAACAGCATTTTCTATACTCTTTGTATAGGTACTAGGTACTGTTTTCAAGAAATAAACCTGTATTGAGTTTATTGATAGATTATATAGAATGTGTATTGTCAGTATTGTCAGTGTTGTGTCATGTTCCTCTATGGAAATAATTGACACTGGTCTGTTGGTCAGACTTTGCATGGAATAGACAGACAGTGACAAAATCTACATAGACACCAATAAAACTTTACTGCCCAAAAGTCGTTCTGAATATAGTTAGTGAGAATTACCATTGACTGTCACGTTATTCATGAAGTAATATGCACGCGGAGCACACACTGTATATGGTATGCTAAATAAAATGTAATATTTATACAATTCATGCGTCAGAATGCTTTGTTTTGTTATTAGGTATTCATGTTCAGGTTCAGAACACAGATGGAAATTGTAAATAGAGTGCTAAAAGTGTATCAGCTAAAGTAAAAGTACACGTAGGTATGTGAAAAGAAACTACACTAACTACAGTAAAGGCGATACTAATATAAATTTTACAGGAATGTTGTTGTTGTTAGTGTTTGTGTGCAGATATTTTACGTATAGCAATACCTTACGTGTGCAGATACTTTACGTAGCAAAATTGTATTATTCCATTAAAATTCTTATGATTGGATTGGTTGGTGGTCTATAAGTTAATACTTGAAACGAAAGGTATTAGTTTATATAGGAAGAGAGTGTTTTTCGTTTCTGAGTTTTGTTACGTAGTTGTCGAGTGTCACTAAACAGTTGTGTTTGAAGAGGCTCCCTGCAAACTACAGACGACAGATAATATTGTCAAAGCTTAGAAAGTACTCAAATTGGTCTAAATGCACACGAACCGTGCAATTTGGGTATTATTTCTCCCATTGGCAGTGCAAAATTTATTTTTCGGTTTATGGATTGCTACGAGTATACCATATTCACTATGTAATGCTATAGAATACTCAGGATAAAGTATGGTAGAGTGAAGCATTATTGGTACAATGCCCTGCTTGCCTTTGGTTTAAAGTTATGCATGTGTAGTACCTGTGTGTATCTTTGTAGTAGGACTACTGGTAGGAAGGAAGGTACCTTCCTCTTTGTCAACCCGGAGGATTGATTGTATGACCGAAGAATGGATTGGTGGATCAATGAAGTTTCTATGGAAATCGTATGTGTTGTTGGTTGTTCCAGTAGTCCAGCAGTCCAACAAGCCGTCCAGACCAGAGTACTATATACATAACGCATTATACACAGAACAATTCCACACTCCTGAGGAAGGGTTGCCGAAGAATCGCCCACTCGCGAAAGTTTCGTTAATATAATACGTTGTACTTTGTACTGTCGTACTAGTTGGCAATATTAGTAATGACGAAGTTGAACTACAAGTAATGTGTACTACTCTGGTGGAATGTGAAAAGTGGATTGTATTATTGAACATGGGCGACAGGGCTAAACTAAACAGACTGCTACTCCAACTCTAGTAGCTCTATTCAATTTTCTTTACACTTCAGTATTTCATTAGAATAACCTGCGCCACTAGGTTCCATCCATCAATATTGACTCTTTTTGTTAAATAAGTGCATTCATGAGCAACAGCCATAATAAAACATCGAACCGACACACTCGTGTGTCGCAAAAGAAATCAAGGCAAAATATTAGCAGCAGAAGAACATTAATGTGCAAGTGCAATACATAGTATAGGACAATATATCTTTATGTGTGTGTAAAACTAGCGATACGTATGTAGATTAAAGGCTGACACAAAAATCCTGAAAATCCACATTTTCTCTACACATAACTACATTATTCCAGGAATACTTACCAAGAACTTAAGTACCATGTAAGAAGAAATGAGAATTGAAGTTATCCGTGAAGCTATCCGTTAGTTGAGTCACAGAACAGTCATTAAGAGAAAGCGGAATCAAAACTAGCGACTAACAAATTTCTCCAGGAATTTATCCCGTGCTAGATTTTTATCACATTTCTTACACATTACATATTATGCTAAAGTTCTATATGCATGTGTGCAAAATATAAAACGCATTTCTTCGCTATACATAAACGTAACACTAATTCGTACACACTAACACTCACTTAGGTGCTTTTACTATATATAGAATTTGGCCTATTTGCAATTTCCTGTTACAAGTTACCTGGAGCATATTATGGATTCAGTGAAAGTGAAGTAGTAGGAAAAGTAAGAGCATTTACGAATTTTCTCTGTGCGGTTCGTTGTGTTTGTTCATTTTTCTTGAATGTTTGTGACATTCGGATATTTCTCCGGCAGATTCCTTAGTTTCTATCTACATAGACGTGTACTACTTTGTAGTGTTTAAATTTTGTGTTTTTTGAACGATGGGCTGTGGGGCATCAAAAAATGATGTAATAAATTCCGGAAAAGGAAACGAGCCAACAAATAAGTCTAATCCTGCAATGAATGGTAATGCTGACCATGCAACCGAAGATGATAATAATATAAATAAAGATTCCATGAATTCCTCAGTAGTGTCAGAAGGTAGTACAATACCCGCATCGGAAATGTATCAAAATGGAAATGGCAAAGCGAATGGTGGGGGTGGTCCTTTACGTGGGGGTAATCACTTGAAAACTTTACCACCTCTTAAACCTCCCCGTTCTTCAAAAGTTGGTTTTCTTGATCAGAATACAAACGAATCCGGCGAAATGGACTTAAATCGCCCGACTGGTAAGATAACTTGACTTAAATTTCAATAAATAATACTAACTTTCTAATTCAAGCATTCTATTTCTAGTATTCCATAATGTATAGATGTACCTATGTAGTTTTAAATGATTAATGAATCTACTAATTTAGGAATTGTATGATTTATGATGAATTCATTTTTTATGTAGAAATGCCTATAGCTTTTGAAGTGCCAGCTGACGATGATGGCTCCCTTATTAAGCGACATCCCCCTAGACGGTTACGACAGTTAGAGGAACGAACCCCTGACGATATTCCTAATTTAACTCAGGAATCCTTAGAAGAGAAAGTTCAACTGGCTAATCAAAGGAGATCACAAGTAAAAATTATTTTTCATACTTACTGTCTCCCTTTACACATATTGCTATATCTGTATTATAGTAATTTATGCAATTTATATCATACATTACATTACACTGCACACCTGTCTCATAATGGTAACCATTGCAAGATCGGAACTTTATTGTACCTATTATTGCTGGAAAATTCATTTTGAGAATCGAGAATCACAAACATTATAGAGTGTAGATTTCTATCAGCCTTGTGAAAATGGCAAAGGTTATTTGCCATGAAGTCAACATGAATGACTAAATTATGTATAACATGTAATGCATTTTAGATGAAGCTTGATTCATAAGTATAACATAAATTATATCTGTAGGCTAAGTACTTACCTAAGTACTCTTGAGTATTTTACTTAAAAGATAGATACATAGACATACCTATCCAAGTCTATAATATTAGTATTCATGTTCTATACTAGTGGTTCTCTTGACAGTATGCCCCACATTCATTAAATAGTGTTTGTCTGTATTAATTTGCCAATTATGTATAATGAAGTAATGAAATCACTGATTGTAGGACATTGCGTGTGTACTTTTCTGAATTTATAATCTGATTGGATTTGGATGGATGATTGTAATTGTAAAATGATGGCTTAACGTGCCCTGATGGCTAAAGTCTCAAGTGTGTGTTTACAATCCATTTCGCTCATGAACTTTGTGCATTGATATTTTCTCAGGTCTTAAGTCAGCGAGTTGCCAGCGCTCGGCAAAAGTCTGCAAGAACGACGAGAATGAGGAAGCCTCTGTTTGACTCTGGTCAATTTCCGGTAGGTATAAAAATTGCATTGTTTGGTCGTAAGAAAGTAAATTTGGCGAGTTGATTAAATTGAGTGGGAGCGTCGTTTGTTCACAGACTGAATATGGAGGCGAAATCGAGACTGCAGAGAAAGACGAGCAAGGGGCCAATGAGTTCATGTAAAATGATGTTATCGTCTTCTGGCAAATGTAATGATAAACTGCATTCTTTTAATTGTACCTATAATGTAACAATGTAACGAACGACCTATTTATCCAATTCTGTGAATATTATGTAAACTCTGTGTACAGTATATTTCTAGTCTCTCTTTTGATTTTTATTGATTTCATGATAAATTGTTTTTGTATTATACTCTCCATCCTTATATAACCCGTGAGCAATCCAATACCAAATTAAAGTAAGTTTCTATCAAACAAATTACGCTATTATTATGACACTTTGATAGGAAAAGAGTTTTATTATTCACAAGAGATATATCTAATGTTATACAAGTATCTAATATTGGTAACTAGAATGCAATTTCGTATAAATGTCATTTTGATTTTGTTTATACCTAATTCTTGATTGTACACCCAAAGAAACATGCAAGCTAGTCAAGCCCCGTTCTTTGGTGTTGTTATGAATGACGAATTTCATGAGGAAATGAATGTTCTCATGGCCATTGTACATAGGAAGCAGTTTTCTCCACTGTATTTTAATATTTATAAACCTACCTATCTGTATTTACCATACCTATGTATCTGACGTATGTATCTTAAAGAACTTTCATTTAAATGTGTACCTACCTAAATATCTGCCAGTTAATGTTAATACTTCTCTCATCCATTAGGTTAATTGAAAGAAGGATGTCAATTCGTACTTGTTGGTTTACTTTTTACAGAAGCCAAATATAAGCAGATGTACGTAATCGAACTTTTAAAAGATTTATATGTAAGTATTTATTAAAATAGTATAAAGTATAATATTAGTAGTACATATATTGTATGTACATAAAAATATAATTCTTATTTAGTTAGTAAAGTGTACATGGATTTATAACAATAACAATGTAACAGTATTCTTTGTTAACATACCATGGAATGTCATGTCCTTCATTGTATGTAAAATATCGTGATGTGTAAATATAGTGTTTAAAACTTTTCTAAAAAAATCACATACATAATTGATTGATATTGATATCACTACTCACGAATTTTTTACATTCATTGTATTAATGCACATGTTGTTAAGCATTAAATAGCATTCTTCCAATAGACAGATTCCACAACGCCGCCGCAAGAGTATGACTTCATTATTTTCTTTCATTCCTGGACACTGGAGAATTTCCGTTGTCAATATAATACCTGCAGTCTGTATAGTGCAGAAGTTGTAATATTTGATAATCTTTAATGAATCCCAGAAAAATTCAGCCAGTGATTTTTATGAGGTTTATATACATACCTAGTACCTAGGTACTTGTAATCTGCAGACCTTAACTGTATGTACTTACCTATAGCAATTTCCTCTATTACATTTGTAAAATACCCGTTTATTAGCGTATGCTCAATGAAGTAGGTAGTTAGTAGTTTAGGTAGTAAATATTTATTGATTTACAAAGTTTTGATTTTAGACACTTCTAGAACTTCTAAGTCGAAGTCTACGACAAAAGTGGTCTCAAGTCTCAGATGGGTTCCTTGAGATAAACACAACCAGACACTTTTATTACTACGTACGTATCTCGACAAAACTGTTGCGGTATAATTTTACGATACACGATACGATGCAAATTATATGAAGCCTACACTACACTTATTTTACTGAAGCATTAATTTGCTAAATTCTTATCTGTGCAAAATATTGATTTTCTAAGTGCTTGATTGTCTACCTGCAGTTGTTTATATTTCATTTGTCCTGCCAATAATATGGGAAATATGTTTGTTTTGCATAATATTGTTTAGTACCTAATCTGGTTATCGGTTTTGTTCACTTAGTTAAAAAAAATGAAAATATTATCCAATAATTCCCAATAATTAATGTTTGTATTATATAGGTATGATGTTTATACCTTAAGATTCTGCACGAATTATTGTTGTCTATTGTTATAGTGCTGTTTTTATCTTTGTAAGTAGATATATTTTAAGCATTATTGGTACACATTGGTTTACCTATTGCACATAAGTAATTTAAGCATTTACTTCACAAAAGGTTCCACAGACAATGCAGACAGATGTTTGTATTCTCACACATATTATAACATATAATACAGGTAAATTATAGAGTTGATGGAATATTGATCGGAATTGATCGGAATAAAGCGATATCATTTTTAATTATGACGTGTTACACAAATACTTGAATGCAAAGTAAAAAAAATCAGCCTACTAATAAAAGTAATATATGGGACATAGTACACATACTATTTAACAACAATACAGTGCTTTAAGTAGTGATAAATTAAATTAAGTGATATAATAGGTACAAGTAAATGCAAATACTTTTCGTTACAAAATATTCAATATAAAGCGAACAAAGTTACGATTGGAATTTATTATTGGTTTAAATAAAGTTAAGAGCAATACTTGATGCATAATAAGATGAGATTTTTGCTATAAACTAAAAACTAGTAGCTACTACATTTTCCTAAACAGGTTACTATTTCAAGTGGAAATAAATATTGAAGCACTACACACTACAACACATTTGCTTTAAAGGTATGTCTATACTAGTACATAAGTATAGAGGTTGCGATATTATGAGATACAGGTATAATAATTAATTAATTAATAACACTCAAAATAACGACATGAGAAATTCGTAGGTATAATATGTAGGTACATTGTTATTAGAACTACAATTAAATTGGGTTAATTAATTAAGTTACTTAAGTAGGTGGTTGATGAAAAGTACATTGGTATGTTTTCTGGATTATCTGTACTAAGGTATTTTTAAATGCTAATATACTTAACTACTAAATATCAACATATCACCATCTCTGTCTGTCTACACAATCTCAATTCTCTTCTATATGGGCATTGTAATCATCATGTCTCTTCTTATACAAATACAACTAGTAAATACGCACACTCACACCACACCATCAATCACATACTAATTCGCAAACAACTCATTTCAACAAAACAAATACAATACCTACCATACAATAACATTACAATACTATAAACTTAGGTTTAAATACATTGTGCTAACAATAAGTGTCTTTATGTTTATCATTTCTTTATTTTACTAATAATAATATTTAGTTTAATATTTAATCACTTAATTTAACTGAGAATGGTAGTGAAAGGATTTTTTCCACGTCCATTGTGTCTACTCACTGGTCTCTTTCCTGTAGAAGTCTCCGAATATTTATTTGCACCGAGACAGTCCAACCACTCATTCTGAGTAATTTTCTTGTCTTGATTAACATCACAATGTCGTGGAAGCTTCTTTCCACATCGTTTCAGCTTTTTATCCGAAGAAGTTTCATTGCGAAGGATCTTCCATTCTTTTCTGTCTAAAACCTGAAAAAACCAAAATTTTATACCAATGAAAAATAGTTGGGTTTTGTAAACCCATATTAAATCTACATGACATTTCTCTGAGTGTATATCCATGTATGGACAAGCTATTGTAGGAATAATTAATACTCTTAACATGTACTAGTTACTCATTATTTATTATTTAGTTACCCCATTGTCATTGACATCCAACTGTTCGAAATACCATCGCACTGCTTGTTCTTCCACTGTGCTCGCGTTACGGTTATTTCCTTCTAGCAGTCTAAAGAATACATGAAACATGATATGTAAAATAAATAAATAAATACACAGTTTCCTTTGTACAATCAGTATTGGTAGTAGTATATAGAAGAGGAAGACATAGCATTTCATGTCTCACACGTTCGCTGTGTTGGTATTGACATATAAAATTACCTTTTATTGTCTCCTATTGATGTCATTCTCTTAGCTAAGATGTCCACCAAATCAGTCAAAAACTTTTGCTTTTTAGGACCTGTACAACCTGCAAATGTTGCAAACAAACATCAAACGAATGCTTTAGTAGAAAGAGCTTTGTTTTTTGGCTCCAAACACATATAGTAAAATAGTAATAGGTAGGCATGAAATATGATGGCATTTGCGACGTGTAAAAAGGTACTTGATTACAAGAAACGAGACAATTACGATAAATATAAGGTATGTCATTTAATTCTGCATAGTACATACCTCGCATAGGTTTTCCCTTTTTATCGCATTCGGGAGTGGTGTTCAGAACGATTGTATGCGGTATCTGTACTCCCGAGTCCTCTTCAACGCACCAGCAATAGGCTTTCCCTGCAACACGCAGGATAAAAACATTCACATACATTTTTATACATTGGTTCATGCATGCATGGATAAATTGGCACACATTGCCATTCTTTATAAGAAGCATTTTGCACACAAATCACACAGCATGATACCACATAAAAACTTAAGGTCAAATGAATGTCCAGTTAAATTTTGAATGAAAGCTTCTAGTATCGAAGTGTATGATTAAGCGTCCAACTCACCTTGAGCACATTGCGTTTTTTGATAGGAGCCAGTAGGAGTACACTCTGGGACAATAATTGACTCATTTTGTTTTTGACTGGCAAGAGCTGACTGTCTGTCTGTCCAACAGTTGGACACTTCGACAGTTTCCGAGCCTTTTGCACTTAGTGGCTGAGAACTCTCCGCTCCTCCTACAGACACAGATCCAACTACATTACATAGAATTTTAAACATGCGCAAAGAATAAAGTATGGCGAAACCGTAGTTATCTCTTTTTAATTATTAGCGATTAATTAATTAATTTGTTTCCCCAAAACCCAAAAGTGTTTAGTCAGAGTCTGCCTATACAAAGAATCAGCCTAGAAAATAAGCCTAGTTTTATTTGGACTCAGATTGTCTACGATATACTATATTTACACGAAATACCATAGGTAATTAATCAGCTAGGTTTGGTGATGTAAAGCAAATCAAGCCAAAGCAACCAATCCCATCATACTGTTATTAGATGTTAGATGCTGTAAAAAGGTAAAATTCAAGGCAAGGAATAATAACACGTAGGTATTTATGTATGTAGAGACAACA
The DNA here is from genome assembly GCA_034694085.1 of Pogonognathellus longicornis. Lineage (NCBI taxonomy): Eukaryota > Metazoa > Arthropoda > Collembola > Entomobryomorpha > Tomoceridae > Pogonognathellus > Pogonognathellus longicornis. The sequence continues at coordinate 8,955 of JAQFYB010001011.1, forward strand.
CGTTCTCTAAATAGTACGTCTATAACGAACGCCCTGCCATTGAGATTTAATGTTAACCTGTTTTGAATTGGAAAGTCATAAAATCTTTTCATGCAAAACACTAAATCGACATTGTAAACAACAAAGATTTAAGATGAGTAAATAAAATACACACAGGAATTAACGGCAGTATGCTACGGTTAAACACAGAGAGAATAACATTATGATAAACTCAATAAACTGTGCATGCATGCAAGAATAAAGAAAACTAAAGAAATGGAGACATGCGACTATAATGTAGATTAGATGCAATTTTAAATAGAGTTTTTAGATAGATTCTTGAATAGACAGCTCATTCCATTACATATACCTAGGCCAATAGTTAAGGTATTATTTAATTATTTATTATTATTCAATCAAGAAAGTCTGTACTAAGTTAGTGACAGTTTACATTACAACACAGATATGTACACAAGTCTCATGAGACAGGCCATGAGGTAAACTAAACTTGATCAAAAATGTAGTAAGTAGTACGTAGATAGATAGCACATTTACTAAAGGCATACTTCGGAGTACTTTTGTAGTAGTACCGAACTGGATTCCTTCCACGAGATACTTAGTAAGATAAAAAAATGCATTTTTGCAATATCTTGGCATGTTTGCCTTCCTGACTCACCTGGCCTGGGGAAATTGTAATAATAGTGCGTTCGCTTGCTGGACTTTTAGTTATATAGTTTGGATTTAAGTAATAGGAAGAAGAAGAACTGCCGTCCAATGCATGTGATGTTTACTTCGGAAGAAGAAGAAGAAGGTATATTTATAAAAAGTGTGGGTTGCAAATGAAGTGCACAGAGATGAAAGTAAGAAAACGCATGACATTAGAAAAAGAGAAATGGAAGCAATTGGCAATGGCGTGATTGAATTACCTGGTCTGAGGAGTTGGGAAGGATGCCTGGACGAGCCTGAATCCACCAAGGAATTGAATGTATCAAACGGCACTAAAAAGTGGTGCAAAGAAGCTATTGCATTCGCAAATGTATGTTGTATGTGAGGTATAAATAGGATACAAACAAACAAAATAATTAACAAAAACTATTGTAGGTATAAACGATTTCGTCGAGAAACTTGGGATATACAGCTGTATACATACAATACATATACAAACCTTTTACATAGTTAAATGATGGAAATCAAATTCTAAGTTGGCAGTGCAAGTGCAAGTCAGCCAAGTGTAATGCAAGTGCAATTGCTTGTGTAAAGAGCTCGTTAGATACTAATTCTTTTATGTATCACATATATATACTATAAGATTCTAACATTACTTTGACACATTTATTGTCTCAATTTATGTCATCTTTGAACGTCTGTAGGTATACATACACTCGTTAACATTATTTGCTATAAATTATCACAATATTTATCTAAGAAAAATTATGCTGGATTACTTATAATTATGTTGGTATAAAAAATGTGAAAAATCACAGTTAATATTATGAGTAAGTATATTTTGCAATGTGCTTGGGCACTTTTAAAAGGTTTTGTTAAAAATCTGATTTTTTAAAATGATATTGATGATTTGATACTTGAAGAAATCGAAATAATCAAATAGGATTTGTTAAGGATGGCTCATTTGATATTGTCATGTTGAAATTTGACCTTTCCACTCCATAGAGCAGGTAATTTGTATAGATTTGTTTGAAATTGCATTCTATTTCATAGTTATTGCAACTTAATGACCTACTTATAGTATAGTGACCAAAATACCAATAATAGCTTGTACTGTGTGCTATACTATATTATTTAGGTAGGTAGTAGTGCTATAGAGTGCAATTGCATTAGCAAGTGCTAATGCTACTAGAATACTGTGAATTTATTATTACTTGAGATATCTTCCTACAAGAAAACCCTACAAATATATCTCCCTGTAATAAGAAAGTAAAATTGGACTTACGATTGTCAATCGTGGACGTTCTGAGACACTCTAGCCATTCTTTCTTTGAAATCTTTTTGTCATTCTTTGCACAAAAGGATATAAAAGTTTTGGCACATTGTCTTGGTTGAATTTGTTGTTTCACCAAGTCTTTTAAAATACTTGTTTCATTCCTTTCCAAAAAGGTATCTTTGTTACGATCCAGATGATCGAATTTCCATGATAAAACTATATCGTCCGCATTCGAATCTAAGTCTGAAAAGTTAAAACTATTACATTGATACAATTTATTAACAAATATATGTATACATATGTCCAACATGAACATTAAATTGGATTGGAAAGATTCCTACCGCTAATGGAAGACGAGAGTGACCTAAGTCGATTATGTTCCGACCTGAAGGTTTTAATTAGAGCTACATTGAATCGGGATCTATCTGCATGATTACAAGCTAAAAGACAAAAATTACAAAGCAATTATTATAAACCATCCATTAAGACATCATTTTCCCAATTTCCATTCTACATAAAAGTGCATTTGTTGAAATTTACATTTTCTATTTTTCTTTGCTTGCGAAGAGCGTCTTTTTGTGGCGGATTTGGCCATTCTGTGATACTTGGCGCAATTAGGTCTAATTGTGGTAGTTCCTGTGGACAAAACTGAGCTCCCTGAAATAGGTCGCCCACTCTCCGTCACACACCAACAAGACCTTGTGGACGGGTGACATTGAACGGATGCATAGGAACCGTCCTTACGGCAAATGGGAATGTATTCTGTAATGCGAGTAAGTCTAGCAATACGACGACGTTCTTCTCTCTCCAAGGCACAACTTGTGGGCTGCTCCTCCTGCGACAAGCAGTCTGGACACTCTGAATTGGAAGAACTCTATAACAGAAACAACAATGGAATATAAATACACTACTCTTACAACTTTACAACAATTCAGTAGTAATATACAGTAACAGGCATACACACGGATACGGAATTTATGTATAGATATATACATGATATTATGAAAGAAATGTTAGAATGGACGTTGGTTATGTTTGTTCCTTGGGTAATAAATGGGAAGACCCCATCAGGTGCGTTCCTTCCATTCTAATAAGGTATAGTTAATACAACTACACACCGAAAAGCTAAAGCTACAGTATAAGCAAAGCACTATAGTAAGTTGTAGTAATATAATATAAAAAATTATTTTCTACTTTGTGAAAGACGTGCTCAGATAATGCCATGCCATGTTCATTTCATTTTGAGAATACCAATTGCATTTGCCGAAACACACTACACAACATGAAATACAACAATACGATCATAAATACAGTACATGAGAACATGTGAAACAGAATGGAATACAAAATACTAGCCAGGGATACAATAGGAATCTCCTATAACAATTCTAGTGAAAGAAGACGAATTCTTTACACATGGAATTACAATTACAGCAACCATAATGAAAAGCAGGCTGTTAGTACGCAGTACATACTTGTAGACAGTTGAGTAACCATTCATTCGACACTTTAAATAGTTAAGTAGCTTTAAGAAAGTGAAGAGTCTTAACATTATGGGGGCAATGAGGGCAATTATGAAAATTCCTACTTTACAACACAAAAGAGGAAAACCAATGGCTCTGAGAGCAAATACCAAAATACTTACTGCAAATAACTACTAATTCTAATTGAATGGTCATGTAGGTACATGATTACATTTTTGTCCTCAAGAATGTGTATTGTTATCATCCCTTAGTTTGAAAAGTCATAAAAGTACAGTATTAACTCTTGAAATCTGTTAAAACTAAGAAGTTGTCTTACAAGTCAATATTGTTCCAATATTCAATCTCCCATGCTTTACATTCATATATTGCTATTAAAACTTCAACTAGCCAATCTGTAATTAGCCTGTAAAATAATTGGAATTTGCTTTTTATTTAAATTCAATCAGCTTCTTGGTGCTTAGAATTAGTAGCTCTGTAAATATTAGTAAATCTCATACAAATACATTTGTCATGTACATAGGTTAAAAATGCCAATACTTGTATTACATATTAGCTTATCTATGTAGATGATTGTGGTTAATAATCATGAGGGTGCGTGTAATTTTGCACTTTCACCACAACCTGTGAACCCGCCTGTTTAATTTTGAGTAAAATTCACACACACACACCTAAGCGGTGTGGTATACAGCTGTGTGGCAGGTTGGTTTCCATATTATTACAATTGAATTGTTGATAATACATCTCTGAGTATATCTGGAGTGTAATATATCATTACACGTAGTAGAATGTGGGTAGTGTCGAATTTTTTGTTAGGAACATAATAGTACACATACCCAGGTGTTAATTTTACAAGGGAGCCCACGTGTACAAGACTCTTGTACAAATCAGCATGCAGTATTCATCACCGCAGCATGAGACCCTAACCTATACCCTTCCTCTTTTCCACTTTATTCCTCCGATTTCTTGTGTCTGACATTTATCAGTTATAACACATAGTAAGTAGATATGTCTTACAGCTATTACTAGCACTAAACATATTCCACAAACTAAACTACAGATGCACTACTACAACAAAACAAAATGTAAAAACCTAATGATATCGACCATCTACATTAACCAAACCATCCACATCCCAATTATAGTATTTAAATTATACAATGTGTTCTTTTTGTGTATATGTAAAATGCATATACAATTTACACACATACCTATATACTATACATACCTACTTAGAAAACACACAACACAACATCCATCCATCTGACTGAAATAAAGCTCTAAAATACCAACGTGCACATATATTGTGGGCCTGCTGTGGCTCTTGGCTCTAAATGCAGTCAGAATAGCAGAAGGTACCTTACCCACTACCTTATCTCCATTTAAGATCTAATCTCTCGGAAATATATCATGAGATAACATAACTTATTGTTAGCATTATGATGGCATGGCCACACCAGCCAACACAAAACCATCCAGCCTGCTTTTAAACAACTCAAGAACAAGTGATATCCAACAACATGAAGCGTCAATCTACGACCAAAGCCCTAAACATGCTCCTCTATCTGTCTAAGTCAAATCCAGTTGTAGAAAAGGAATATATAAAGAACTTACTCTGTATGCCTAGCCTTTACTCTCTTTGACAACCATCATTTAATAATGTTATGTAATACCGACATGCATTCAGAGACGCATCGTGGGCTTTCTTAGTTTACACACATGTGTCAATATGTCAGTCTTCCTTTAAACTTTAAAACTGAAAGTCTCGTCTCATATTGCAGTCACACAACGACACAACACAAGAATCAACAGATTGTGTACGTAGTACATACATACTAGTAATTTAATATTTACATACGTTTTAGGTAAAAACTCCTCATTGCTATAAATGCATGCATTTTATGACTCTGTTCTACAAAAAATAGCATTGTTATATAGACTTGAGCGATTAAACTATCCATAATTGCAGCATTACGACTACGACATTTTATGCATGCCACATAAAGCACTGCAACTGTGATTTACCTTTTCAGCAGAGTATAAATATACAACAATGACAAACATTAGCTAGAAAAATGTATTTCTTTGCAGTGTATTTTTGTACACAAAGCATTTGCACATATTATGCATATATGCATGCACACAAATGTAAAGTGTATTACTAAAAGTAAGTTACGTATTAAATACCTACCTAAGTTACTTTAATGTATGTGCATAAGTATAATGTGTGCAGATTATCAGTTAGTAACATTGTTAGTTAAACCAGTTAAATTTGGTTTCCATTTCATTGAATGCATTTTGTGACACATCCATTCACCATAATAAGCTTGCTGACAGCGAGAAACACATGGTGTATGGAATAGTATGCCTATTTACTAGATACTATCTTAGTTGATATACATAAAACGAAAGTGAAGCATTATTAGAAGCATTGAATGGCTATTATTATTTATTTTCGAGCATTATATTGTTGCAGGCAGATTATAGTATTAGAATTTAGATTACAGGGCAGATGAAAAGTGACATGAAACGCAGAGATGTAAATACAGACTGGTGCTGAGTGAGTTACACACATGCATGCACATAAACAAAAACAGTTTGCTACTTTGCGACTACAATATGGCACAGCAAAGAGAACAATGTGTAGACTCCAGCGGAAATGCGGTTTTATCAACAGGAAATTCATCAAGAGTGGAATCACATTTGGAGAAATTAGGGTTGTGTTTTGTGGTGACTTGAACTGAACTCGAGTTGTTTTATGACAAAAGTATTATTATTGCAATAATGGAACGGGACGGCTCAAGCCAGAGCCGGCCCTGTCTCATATTCTCTCCTGCTCCTGGACAACATTGCATTTGCTAACAATAAGTTATCACTTTGGCTATACATTATAGCCATACTCGTCTGACTTCATTTAACATGAGGATAAAAGGATAAGCATTACTTGTACATAATGCGACTACTAGCCACATAGTAGATGTAAAAAATATTATACTACTATCACTGTATTATACAAGTGCTACTCTTTAACAACAGGGTTATCTATTATGGTGTAACGTTTGTAAGGTCGAGCCCAAGTCATTGATATTTACTATAAAGGCAATATTATTATACATACTGATATAGCTATCGCTATGTAACATGTAAGGTCTCTCTACCGAAAAACTCTACCCACCTCTTTAGGCACAAAACACAACGTAGTACTTATACCTGTGTGACACAAATTACAATTATTGGGGTTGTCTTCTTTCTAGTAATAGTATCGAAATAAGTAGGGAAAAGATCGGGTACGTGGTCTATAGTCTAGTCTGACCGTCTAGTCTGTCTCTCCCTTACTTACTTCAGTTTATCTGCACTGGGTCCTTCCGCACTTATAATACAAGTTACAACAAGAGGAAAACGTCAAGTCAAGATAAAACAATGAACATGCACCTAATTGACTTGTAGTAGCATTATCTCGTCTCCTGTGCACATTATACGTATTTACAACAGCCCAATTCCTTCTACTTATCTTAACGTATGTATCTCAACTTTATGAATGACTGTATATAATAATGTTACTTTAGCACAGGTATACCATAAATATACCAAGATAGTGTCTTAACGTTTGTAGAAATCTAATGCGCTATGTAAAAGTGCAATCCTTAGTTTGCATTTGTATGTTAGGAACTCTGCCAATTTTACTTTAATGGTATACCTCATACCTAAGCTGTTGCAATTACATGCAATATAATAGTATTGTGACGGTCTGGTTTATTTACAAGTGTCTCTGTTTAATAAAGGATTTGTTAATTGTACTTAGTACTTATAATGTGTTCTGTGTAATACATACTGTTGTATAGGTATGCAGTATATTACACTGATTAAAGCTTATAGGTAGGTAGTCTAGTTGAAATAAATAGGAACACGACTAAAATGACGGGTATAAGTATCGCAATTGCAACACAGGTGAGTTAAGTGGTATCATCTCATTATTACTTGTTATTTCCATGTAGTAGAATCGTCTTAGGAGTTGTAGTATAAAGTAGGAATAAAGTACCAACACATAAAAGAACAAGGACAACATTAGCAGAGATACCTTGTATAGTGTTTACTCACAATAACTTTTAAGGTCCCTTTAGTCTCATTCTCATTATTTCTTGTAAGTCTAGTCTGTGTTCTGTTAACTCGTATGTAGTCTGAGTTGCTTTTTGTACATAACATAATATGTGTGTGGTTCATCATGATTGTATTTATTATAAACGTGGAGGTAGGTTAATATTCTCAATAGGTAGGATAAGTACAGTCGGCAGCAATTAACAAAATGCACACACAAATACACTCTCGTCAAGACAAGAGACAGATATCGGTTACTTTTCTATTTTCTCTCCTACTTAAAAATACATTCATACTCCTGCATTGTGATGGTGACTGTGACTGTGACATGTGTGTGGTATATAGTTGTAGCAAAGTAACAAGTAACACGACATAGCGCGTCAAAGACAATAATGTTAAAAAGATAATCACCTACGTCGTCCTGAAACTTGAGTTGCCCACGAGAATACCAGAAATGGATTTTTATAAACCACTGGCACTACAATAAATACACATTACAGCGCACTAAAGACAAGGGTGGTATAAACCAAGTGCATGGATATGTATGTACATGCACATACATATCGTATATCAACAACTCATCATCATCTATGTTTAACTACCACAGAGACATTTCAATGCAATTGCATCGTTGGCATTGGCACAGTTCACTTATGACTTGACATAACATAACATTAACAGATTCAAAAAAATCCTTATCTGCACAACACCACAATGTTCATGCAGACTTATGCTCTTAGTGTACAAGCAATATGTAAAAGTGTCTCTTAGTTACACTTGAATACATCTATTATACATATTACCCATTCTAGAGTGGAATACATAGAACTGCCAGCTGGTTTTTAGACATTTTAGCTGTAATGCAAAGACAGACATAGAGCACTGTGAACAAAGACGTCTATCCATCCATCAGTAGGTGAGACGAAAGGATAATTGGTTTGCCTTTTCTTATTAATGAACGTTTTGCATGGGTGAATGAGCTTAAACTGACTGAGTGTGATATGATAGCTGGAAATTCATATTCAAGAATAAAATTGCTTTTTTGTTCCCTCCACATGTAGACACGTACTTACTATGTACACTACAATGAAAATGAACACAGAGAACACAACAAACAGAAAATAAATTGCGTTGAAGAGTATCTCTTTTTTGTTTTGAGTCAGTTATCTATATCTGTATAAACTTCTACGTTGATTCTACGTCTTTGTAGAGTCTAGGTGTATGTGTGTAGAATACGGTTCCTAGGTATATAGGATGTGCACATGTGTGTAATTTGTACTAGGATTGCATATTAGGGATATGGACTTATTTCATGTTGTTGTGTGGAATAGGTATGACGAGAAAGATTTAGTGCAATGTAATGGGATAGGGCGATAGGTGTAGGATTACTTAAAGAGGTACTGATAATTTGAAGTTTGGACATGGACAGGTAAAAGGCAGAGGTAGAACGAAGATGAAATATTATAATGTGTAGTTTGTTATGTGATGTGATGTTATGCTGAAGATGTTTTGTTGTTATATGAAATTATTGGGATTCTCAGGTGGAGGTTAAGGTGTCATGTTTGATATTAGTAATGGTCATTCGTAGGTGTCGCAGATAAGAAGAGGAGGAGGAGGATGGAAAAGTCAAGTCTGAAATGTCTTGTCCTGTCTTCTAGAATGAAATGAAAGAAATATAGTATTGAAAAGGCTAGAGGCAAAACAGGTGTTTCGGGTCGCACAGGTGTCGGGAATTCACCGACATTCAAATCTAAGGGGGGCCTGCCTTTGCCAGCCTCTGCCAGGCAAGGCTCGTCTATCTTTCTTCTTCTTATAAGAAGATTTTTCGTCTTCTTCTTCTTCTTCCAAGTTTTACTCTTCTTCTCATCATTCCACTACTATACAGGCTTCTCTGCTTGTCTTGACTTGTCAGATCCTATCAGTAGACTCAACTGTAACTTTTACATCAATGAAATTATTGTTAACAAGGAAAATCTTGTTTTGTCTTTTAACACAAGCTGGCCAACGCAGAACAAGACACAAAAGACATGCACATGGAAATTGTAGGTGGTTTTCGTTGTATTGTTGCTGTACAATTTACATTACTCCATGTGTGTATGTGTTTGTGTGTGTGTTGTGAGTGTGTGTGAATGTGAGAGTGTAAATGTAAATCTATTGGCTCCTTGTACTATTTTAAAGCATGAGCATGTACATATAATTTTCATGCTTCGTCTATGCTATTACAGCTAAGTAATTGCATTTATTTCATTTTGTAGCGTATCTTTAAGTAAAGTAGGTATTGGTAATGGTAGTAGTAGCAGTCGTATGTGTAGTAGTAGCACACAAACCACAAACCTACTAATGTTCGTCTACTATATCATTTATTAATTATGCATATGAACACTAAATAAAATATTATTTTGTACAATTGTAGCCGTGGGGGTAACAAAACACATTTTTAATTAATTTGCATTCGTAATTATTCATACATGCAACTTTTACGAATTATGCCTTTATACATACACAGCTTCCAAGAAGAGATACTAGTGCTGAGAGTCTGTTTATTGCTAGCACAGTAGAAGGATTTATTACTAATATTATAATGTGCATAGAGTAGAAGGATTAATCACACACCTAAATATAAACACTGATATTATTTGCCAGAATATCAAATTGGTTAAGTATATGATTAAAGGTAAGCTGAGCACTAACCAACCGCGTGCGTGTAAATTATTTTGATCCTACGTACACTACGTTCGTACATTGAAAAATCTTTAATTAAAACAGTCAGTTTGGATGATGATTAATTACCACAAAAGCAGGTAATTACAACCAGAAATAAAAGCGTAGGTGCTCCTATATAAATATGCATGCAATAAGCTACCATCTGTCTGTTTAGGTTCCTTCGCAAAAATAATAAATATTCTTCCACAGCTTACACCACACTAATATTATCAACAATCTCACATTGCCAAAAGTATATTACGAATGTCCTACTCTTGCAGAAGAATACATACAAATACTGCCAAGAATTCCTTATAGTACACCCTTTGAATTTGTTAAGACCATTTCTAATTAGAAAATTCACTTCTCTCGTCGTCATTTGCGAGTTGCAGCTCATTCTTAATCAACAAACAAATAAAATGCAATTGTCTACGGTCATCTCTTGTAGAACTAATTATAAAGCTCATAAAAAGAAACTAATATCATTCCTATGTGACTACATGTACATGCACACACAATATATACACAGATAGCAATTTGTACATCACCTTATTAAAGAAATTATTTGTTCTCGTAAAGAACTAAGCCATAAATAAATACTACAAGCATAATATTACACCATATATAACCTCTAGGTATCTACACATGTCTTTTACACACAAGAAGCACTTACATACATACAGATACATCTACTAACTAAGTACATGTGTGTGTTCTTAAGGTGAGCCAAGCAAAAATCCAATAACAACTACGAGAACAACGTGCGTGGGGATGTTTGGATATTGTATATGACATGACAAGAATATGGTGTACTTAAAGAACAGAGTAATGTGTAGAATCAACCCAGCAAAAATATCTAATACTAAACCCTGTGGGCATGGAGTAATTAAGTTAGACTCTACTATGTCGGCTATTTGGCTGTAGTTGTGTAGATATTTGGTATATGTGCGTCATATGTTCCTTGTATATTCTTTGTTTCATGAAGAATGAGTGATCACACACGTAACTGGGAACTTGCAAAGTTGCAAAGGGATGAAAAAAGATTTCCATCCATTGTCGATTACATTCTGCCTTCATAAAAATTACTACCATACCAGATTAATACTAGACTGCTAAAAGGTTCTTTTCTATCACTGCTAGTGTTTTCTAGTAGTAAGGTACTTCAGCAATGTTAATTTAAAACGCACTTAGGCATTCATATCATAAGGGGTGGCTTGGCTGGCTGGTGTAAGTGCAATAATGCAGAATGTGTGTTAAAAGTGGCAATGCATGTCAAGTCAATAAATAATTGTATATGCATTTGGATCAAGTCAAGTGTTTATGGTAATCTGCAGTGTTCTTAAATTAGGCTGATTTTCTTGTGCAGTTGGTATTAGTGTGTTTGTAAATTGCCTTGAGGCAGCAGCTACTAACTAACTACCACATGTTGAGATATTTTTAAGATCGAGATTGCATTATGCATTTGTATTTGCAGACATAAGTATGCATGTACAATTAGACAGAATTGAGTCAATTAAAAATGAATTATAGCTTTGATATACTATCTTGTAGCTGTGTAAGTGCAGGCATAAGAGTCTCATCAGAATTAAAATAAGCTCAAATAAGTAGCAGATACACAATCTGCTATACACACAATTAGCGCATCGACGGAAATAAATTATGATGTTGTGAAAGGACAACTTCCAAGTAGTAATTGCGTACTTTCAACATTTTTTGCACTCTTTTAACCCGATAAAGATCACACTTAATTGTGCATGTTATATTGCTACAGCACAGCATACTAATATCTACTTGTACTTGCTTATATTTAAATTTTGTGCATTCATGTCTACTTAAGAGAGATAAAGTCATTTATACAAGCAAAGTGGGTTAAGCTCATGGTAATATCCAGAAATGAGGAAACAGCCAAGTACAAGTACAGTATGCACTACTGTACTTGCATGCACAACAAAAATATTTTTCTCACAACTAATTCCGTATACATACTTAATCCTTATGTATTACTTTCATTTACATCAAAAAAAAATACACATAGCCTACTATAATATAGTCAGTAACAGTTTATGTATGTACTTACTCGTCGATGTCTTGAAGACCGAATCCATGATTTCCTTTCATTATATGATATTGATACACCCAAACACTCCATTGCAAAAAAAGTCGATAAGAGAAATGACACCAAGTTCATGTTAAGATAAGCTCTGACTTAACTACTGTAATACCATTCAACACCCCACACAAGCGACTCACTCATGGATTGCTCTTGTTGCACACATTTATTTACCCTCGTAGGTACAGGAACCTACTCGTCAACCCCAAAACACGACAATCTCAACTTCACAAAATTAATCTCACAAATTATTACTCCAAATTATGAGCAAAACGAGAACAATGAACTTTGAGATTTTAAAATCACTTTCAGTACACACAAATCCTTGAGTATTAAAAAATCTAAACAACAGATTGTATCTGGATTTATCATCATCTGCACACTTCGTGAATGTTTGTGTAAACTTTCGTGCAATTTAGCAGCATATGCATCGTAGTTAACTTTTGATTGCAGTTGTAAGTATGTAGCAGTAAGTGGTAAGGTATTTGTTGTTTATTTGTGTGGGAGCTTAAGAGCAATTCGATCTGACTTAATTAGGCACTGATTCATTTACTGTATAAATATTAGTTTCTGTTTATTTCATTTAGTTATACAGATCACCCTTGCACACCTACACACACATTCCAAAGCACTGGATTACGAGACGGCACTTTTACACAATATACTATATAGGTATACACTAAACTAATCTAGCAGTCTGCAAAAAATTTCATGCTCATTTCCCTAAAATGGAATGAAAACTTGGATATAACTGTAGTCGTGTGTTATTGTGTGGTACTATTTACTAGGAGAGACTAAGCCGTATGTTTCAGAACAAGTGCAATGGTACAGAAAATAATAAAGTCATGTTCGAAGGAAGAACTAGTACTCTGAGTCTGTAAATATTTCCTTGATCGAAAACGTTTGGACAATAAATGTTGTGTAGATGTCTAGTTGTTGTGGACTGTGAGTGGGACTGGAGTCGAAGCAATGAACTGTCATCACAAACTAACTCGAAAAACTTGAAGACAGGAAAGGAAATGCATTGACAGCAGTGCACAAAGCGCTAATACATTTTATTTATTGCCACTACTTGTTTTGTCATTCTGATTTGACTTTCTTGTGGATTGCCTTTGCTCGCTTGTCAACTGCCCAGTCAATAATATAGGAATTGTGTGTGAGTCTATAAGGTAAGCCTTTTAAGTCCTTATGGAGTACCTATACTAGTACACTTTTTCTAAACTAATACAACTACAAATACACCAAGTAGTACATACTAAGTGACTCTGACTGCTAAGTAAGTATAAGAACGTTGAGTCCAGCCAGCTTGCTCCAAGAATTGCTGTGTTGTGTCTGAGAGTGATTGTGACTGCTGCTTTACTTAAAGTATGTAGTGTAGTATAAGAAGAATGCTGGCTCAAACAATTCAGACACAGATGTGTTGTCTCTCTTGTAAAATTGATGTTGGTTTGGTGCTGGTGTCATTACAATGGCTACGTTTAGCTCTTACTTACTTATAAAAGGAAACTATATTTCACGAGACTCACTCACTCACTCATATCAGTTTCTACTATATATGTACTACAGTAGTTGTAGTATTATTACACAAACACAAGTACAAGTAAGTTCTGCTTATTTTTATTATTATCCCACCGGTATGTTGCAGTATTGGTATAAGTTGTATACGTTAATATGGAAAATTCAGTTCAACTTTAAGCATTATTTATTTATTTATTGTGATATAAAGGCATCGCCTTGATCTACAGTCTTCCGTGTAGGTATAGAACCAGAAGAGAAATGTGAAATTTCAAGGTACGACACGGTATAATGCTCTCCAAATAAGACTCACCACCACCGGTCTGGTCATTCATAACTTACTGAGTTTACTACAGGAAAACATGACGAAGAAAACTCATTCTCACTATTCGATTTTGGAGTCTTCCCTTCTTTACGTCATTCTCAAGTGTGGGGTGACGAGTTTCATGTTACTTTTAAGTGTGTGCTATGTGTGCAAGCTTGTAGCTCAAGATTACGTGATTCTTAATAGACTCGACGTGTCTTGTTTTTGCACGTTTTTGTACATACATAACTAACTCTCCATATCCTCTTCGACACAAATTAATGAGAATATTATATCGTTTTGTTCAGTTTTAACGAGGTAGTAATTGAATTTCCAATTATGGACGTGTGTGTAAATTTCTTGTTAGTACAGTCATACCCACAGAGAATAATGACTTTTGCACTCAACTTTTCACTTTGAAATGTAATCACTCTTTATGTAATTAAGTATGCACTAAATGTGTTTAAATGTTTGATTTCATTTTTTAAAGCTTCTTATTTATTAGGTAGGTAGTAGCTACAGACTCTCTGTTTAAAGTTTCACTTGAAATATGAAATTGACAGATTATTACTTAGACTTCACAACAAGTTGCACTGGGTTTGCATTAAGAAGAAGTATAGTAGCTCACTTTAGTAGTAGCTACTTACTAATGTAGCAGTTCTTCTTGTTGTTCTACTGCCTCTTGCTCTACGGCTGTCTATATACGACTAGTGATCCTAACTACAGAGAGCTAAGTTTGTTACTCGACCACAAAGAAGTAACTAAATCATATAGATTTGGTAGTTGGGTTCTTATGTGTGTTGTATCTATCTGTGAGAACTCGAACGGATCGTCTCAACTCAAAAAGCAACAACAGAAAACACAACAGCCTTTACTTTAATAGCCCAAAGTGAGAGAGAGATAGAAAGAGAGAAAGATAGACGAGAGCAGCAGACCAAAGGACACACATACAGAGACCCAGACCAGACCATCGGAGAACTCGGCTTAAAGGATGATAGCATTTATAAGCATAGCGTACTTACACACTACATGCATACATACTACACTCCATGCACCACTACAATATAATGGTGAAGTATGTACGGATGTGATTCTTTCCACGCCCACACCACAACAATGCATTGTATTCCTATACTGTGCTCACTTTTCTAGTTGTCTATATATTTCTACAGGAGCCTCAGTCAAAAACTACCCCTCAATGTCCTCCGTCAGTCCGAGACCATTTATTTCATATATTCTTATAATCAGAAGCTCTATGTACATATTATACCTAGACTCTGATGTTACATTATACATACACAGTCTTTTACACAGTCTGCTTTAAAACTTGTACATTATATTAGGCGCTGCCTGTGTTCGATTCTGTGGTCTATAACTATGTAGTTAGTAAAACTGTTGCAATGTAAGTATCTGTATCCCTAACACACACAACATGTTATACTTTCCGAACTGGAATTCCAATGAATGCTATGCAATGTGAATGTGAATGTGTGTGACTGGAGTTTATGTGGTGAATGTGATAGTCGAACCAAGTCTAATTTTGTGAATGCCTTCTGCATGTGTCTCTGGGTATCTGTGTTGTGTAGGTATGTTTGTTAGAAGTTATACTTAGTACACAATAGTTTTATAATAATATGTAATGTTTAAGTGTATAATAATGTATTGCATACACAATACACATAGCTGTGGAAGGGAGCTTGCTTGGACATTTTTTACATGGTTGCATTACATATGTATATACAACCTACATGAAAATGGTAATCTTTAGTTGAGTTTGAGTGTAGTAGTAGTTTCCGTTGACTCGGCATTTATTTTCCATAAAGAATAGGGTGTTTATACAATTAGAAGGTAATAAGTACCAGTTGTTGCTTATTAGGACTTTGCACTAATGTAAACACAAATAGGATCCCGTCTTTTCCAAGTAATTCTGGCCTGCCACGCTCATTTACAATTATGGTAAGCCATTTGGCACTAGTCATAAGCACTCCACACTCACATCATGTTCTTAACTCAATATCTCATCATCCTCTCTGTATAACAATTCCTGGTAGCACCAGTCTAGGAGAAGCTCAAGTGCAATATGAATATGACTGAGTTATTGTGAGTAACGAGAAAGAGAATAATTATTTAGTAAGACTGTTATTGTGAAGAGGAGCCAATAAAAATTCAACTTAAAACAAGACAAAGGGCATACAATACACTTCCATGGCTTTACTAAACAAAACAACAACCTCGTGCTTAACATTTTAATTCTCAATACACTTTTTGTTAAGACAGTCTACACACCTACACTATACCTCCATATGTTCGACTGGAATTACCTGAGACTTATGCAATTCTCCCGATACTTATTGTAATTATGTATTACCACCTTCTCCAATATTTTACTCCCTATTCATTCCCTTTTTAAGGCAACATCATGTCCTTAATTAGTACCCTTAGTATATTCTTAATTACACTTACAATGACACACCTACTTGACTTTAAAAGATCATTTGAATTACTTGGATTGTGAAAAATATATTGCAATATTATTTATTGTTTCATATAATGTTAACACCTGGGAACCATGTATCTACAGTTTAAAAATTCTAAAGTAATTTTAAAATGCTATTAATTGTAGTATCTTCGTGGAATCTAAACATCATATTTTATTATGCTCATTGTTAAATAGTCTTTATGTAGGGTAGGGCACTTTTATGTTGGTCTAATTAATGGAAATGGAAATAGAAAAGTAACTAGCCAATCCATAATTTTTCAAAGAATATTTATTACTATGCTTGACTAATGCAGGTTTTAACAGTGAAAACATGTGGGTATTATAATGACGACATTGTAAGTGAAAAGATTAATTATCGAGACAAGTATACATAGAATCAGATGATGGAAAAAGGCAATGTACTTGGATTAAGTGTCGGATGTAGTGAAGTACAAGTACAATTAGGTATGTAATGTCCATGTAATAGTGCATAAAAGCTAAATTTCTACTAATCAGTTTTATCTTTATTGGTTATAGACGCCAATGTGTCCACAATCCATTGATATCTCTGCTGCTAGTACTTTACAACTTACAAGTGAGCAGATCTACACACAGGAGTCAATTCAAGTAGCAATTTAACATACGAACATTCTTTTTCATCCTTTTCATTCATTCCCAAAATTACGTTTGTTATAGAATAATATTATTTGCTTGTATAAAAGTGATGTTATACAGTTCTGCAAATTCCTAATGTTCATAAAGTGTGGGATTTGAATTTATTTATTTATAGAAGTAACTTTTACTATAGTTTGGTATCATAAGACGCCAATTTGACGCCTGATAAGCCACATCCTCGTCCGCAGTATTAGTTCAATGCAGATAGCATTCGTTGATAATGTTGATACACATTTTACGCTACAAACTCATTACGCACAACAGTCAATATCAAGAATGAATAAATGCATAATAAATAAATAACAAATAAAGTGTATCACTGTTGATACTACTGATACTACAATTAGACTCAGTTTTTATACCACAAAATGCAATACCTACTAATACTTATGAAAAATCGTTTACATACGTGATATGTACATAGCAACGTTCATTTCGTGTTAAGATGTATACCTTATCTTATTTGTAAGGTTTATTGTGTATTGTATGTACATGTAAGTATGTAATACATGTATTAAGATGGATTGGAAGATGAAGACGTAGATGGGAAGACTGTGGGTTAGTTTAATGTGTCTGTGTCTGCTTTGGACAGATTTCTAACCTATAGGTGAAGTTGTTGGTTAATGACCACATTTATTTGTGTAATGCGGTAGCATAAGTCTCCTACAAGAAAGACTTAATGCGTTACTACTGTGATGATGATGGCTCACAGATGTTATATTTGATTCATTTGAGTAAATTGAAATGGTAAGAAGCATGGTAAATCATGTTCCCATAATACTCTTACGTATATTATTGTTACACAATAACTCACGAGTATTTCTTATACTATAAATAAATAGTGTAAGTGTAAGAAATACTTTAAGTCTTCTGGGTATATGGTTCCATGTATTTTACACACTATTTACTGTATAGATGTATACTAGGGCGATTCTCACAGTAATGTTACGCTACATCAACTTACATAATATTATAGTAGAGCTTGTAGAGACGAGAAAGACAATAATGCCACATATATGCAAGTAGGTAAAAGAGTTTTTACAGGGAGATGCTTGAAATTGAGATTTTTTGTGAGAGAGTTGAGTATTAGTATGTAATGTAGTTCTGTATGGCAGTACTGCAGTAGTGTGCTGTGCTATATTCAAGCTATATTAGGCAAGTTTTACTTTTACCAACGTGCACTTTGGTATTTACACGTAATTTGCTTCATTTTACATCACATCACACGCTACCGCACCGTCTCGACTTGAGTCTAGTCGATTATCCTCTCTCTCTCTGTATCTCTCTCTCTGTATCCTTTATGCATGTCTATCGTTACTTTAGACACGAACGAAAATTGCGGATTCTGTGATTATGTGACGAAGAAAAGGTAAATTGCATTCTGTTCTGTTCATGACTCATGGCTCTCAACTCAAGTCTGGCTTGAATGTCGTGTTCAGCTAAAGTAAAGAATGCAACAACGGATTTCATTTTCATTTGCAAGATACCTAGGTCAAGTCGCATTAGTAGAGACAGAAAGAGATGGAGAATCTGTTTTCAACATCAACGCAACTTTTTTTTACCGGTTCCAGCACATTTTTTATTATTTAATGAATGCAACGATTTGGAAACCTAGGTTTTCTGTCTCCTGTAAAAGGAAAGGATGCTATATTGAAAAACACAATTTTAATCAAATTGTATACCATCGTTATACCATTTACCTTCATGCTATCTATACTTAAATAGGAACCATATCATGAGAAACAATCGTTATCTGCAAGCCATTTTTTCAAAAAACGAAACAAGGAAAGTTGTCCCTACATTTAAAAGAAATAAAATTATGTACACCTAAAACTAAATATTATATTCTACTAAATTTTTACACTGTCATAACCATCATACTTAATTGTACCACATTATGTGCTACACTTTCTCATTTTTATTTAAACCAAAGTGTCGTTTTGCAAACTTTATAGTTTATAATATCTTAATATCTCACACGAAGATTACTTAGGCATAATATTTGCTTATTATTCCGTCACAGATTCCATATTATTTATGTCCCTCACATTTAGGTTGAAGTATTTTCTTTTCTCCAGGTTTTTGAGTAAAGTAGCCATGCGGCAACACGAAATTGTAGAATTGCATAACAGAAATTTCTATGCAGATGTCTGTTTTCTATAAAAGGTTTACGTATGTGAAAATGTGAAGTGTTTACTTACACTGGGGGATGATAAATGGAATATTATCTATGATGGCCATATATTATTATTATGTATATCTGCATGCATGGATTTCTTTTAAGAAGCTACATACAAACATTACTCTCGAGGATGTACGTTTCATTCTGTTTTGTTAAACTGAACTGATCTTTTCATTCGGTAGCCCTGGTCGACCTTCAATGAGCCATCATTCAATTTTTCCACCTGATGAAGAAGAAGAGCAGAAAGCGAGGAAGAATAATGGCCAGTCGAGTTCAACCAACAAAAGTCCAGTCCAGAGAGTAAGAGAAGAACACGAGAAAAATCCACTACAGTTCACTGCATACCTCTAATATAATATATCCATGTTCCATCTCTCTATCTTTATCTTTATCAGCTTCTTCTTCTTCTTCGTATACCTAATACAATACTCAGACATCCTCCCTTGTATTTTGTGTATAAACTCCACAGATTGTTTATAACGTCCAAAGGAAAGAGAAATAAAAAGGAATGTCGATTCGGTTCATCATCACATCGCACTAACACTGATCTCACCCATCTCATCCCTCTTTTCTGCTCATCAACATTTTACAGTAGGTACCCATTAGCCATTATATAATATTAGACGGTACAGACTGTTATTCGTCTTCAATTTTGCAGCTTTTGCAATATTATTACTATCTATTAACACTGGAGATACTCATTCACGTTGTGAACTCAACCTTAAACTAAACGCACGTCTTATAACTCACAAGCAACTTAAAGCACCTACTTTTGTACATACATAATAAATAGCAGTATAAGTAATTTTTAAGAGTATCTATGCAATAAGGAGTATCAGATCAGGCTAATGTAGTGTGTTAGTATGTAGGGTGTCTCTAAAAAGTGTAAAAATGAGTGAAGGGGTAAATGGAAGAAGTGCAGATTACTAGAACAGTCTCAGTTTCAGGTTAAATAGGAATTTTAGAACTAATTTTTTTCTTGATGACTGATTCATCATTATCTCTATTTCAACCGACTGATTTTTACGCTATATTGCTACTTGCTACGACTACGAGCTACCTTGATCTCTTTGGGCCTATAGCTATAATATATCTTTAGTTTCATCACATCAACTTAACACAACAGGTTTCAATTAAGATTATTTGGTTGGATTTATATATCTCTCCTTTAGGTCTGCATTATGTATTGTTGCAGAGCGTATAATGTATTGTCTAAGTGTTACTTTTGCCTCTTCATCATCACTATGTATAATGATAATCATAATCATAATGCTTTCCTTGTCTTTAATTGATTGACAGGACAGGTTAATTATGATACAGAAAACTTTTCGCCCTTAGCTTGTTCAGCTCTGCTCAAACTTTATTGCCAATCTCACATCAACACACATAATACTTATTTTATTTATTATTCTATAAAGTCAAGTGAAGAATTATATGCATTGGTTACAGCGTATTATGTATCTGTATGTTCCTATACGTTAAACATTTATTCAAATCTTATTGCTATACTACTACTCCTACATTGCACTTGTTAGCATACTTGATGATGTTTTATCATAAAAAATTGATCAGGTATTGAAAGAATGAGTTTTATTTGCAAATTAAGTCAGATCACATCAAAATTACTGGAACTAACGATAAAAGCCTTTAAGCAAAAATCAAGTTATCAAGTTCATCATTCAATGCATTATGCACAGAAAAGAAGTTAGTAGACCGTCTGGAAGTGTTCTCTGTGGGTTATAATAATATATACTTTTTTCTAGAACTAGACTAGGTGTATGTATAACATAAACATAACTTACCAACCATTGTAAATGTAGGAACGTCATTGGGGGATTGATGCTTTGAAAATTATAAAAAGATTTCATTACCTTTGTGGTGATAAATAACAACTATATACACATTCACACATGGTCTTTATGCATATACACATGCGTCTTTCAGTGTCGCTTCAAAAATCAAAGAAATTAGGCTTTGAGAATCCAGGAAAAATACACAACTGGAAGATTGCCAATGTTAATTCACAAACACTTCACATCATAAAAACGCAGACAGTTATCACATTTCCCCAAAACAGCTCAAGACTGAGAGAGAAGCAATTATAAAAGTAATGACATTCATGTAAAAATTGATCTTTATGTGACATGACATGATTTATTAGCCACTTCCTCCTATTTTCTACACCCATTTCCTAGAATTCTACACTTTTCTGCAGTTTGCTATTTTCCGGCAGAAAAAACGAACTCATTTTTAATCCATAGTAGAAAATAGATAGACAGTTTATATTTCCAGTCACGGTGCACTACATTTTTGCAACTTGAAAGAACCCCATAGATGAAGGATTAAGACAAAGTACACTGACGCACACATACCTGTATGTACATAATGTATAGAAACTTATTATACATAGTTAAATGTATTGTTACACATGCATTATACAGACCCAAACATTTGCAATATTTTACTGGTACTAGTAGGTATACCTTCTGGATCCGCAGACAGAGAGATACATAATAATACAATGCGTAGGTAATGTAAACATATACACCTCTGTATTAGCCATACTTTACATTTAAATTTTAGTTGCATGCCCCATCATTGCCTTAGTATCCCTATTCCTTCACACCGGCTATTTCACCCGCCCCCAGCAAAGGCATATGTTTGTTTGAATCTCATCTGCACGTACTGGTGATCCAACAAGGAATCTTTAATATTTATGTAAGTAATACTAATGTTTATAATTATTGAATGTTTTATCGTTACAGTGCATTACAGTGTATTAGTCTACATAGTGTATTCTGAACATATTCTATGTATTGTATATACTAGAGCAATCATAGTGATTGACTAATGTAAATATACTTATTAGGTATATGTGAGTTGAACTGTCTTGGATGGATTGTAGTAGTGGAGTGATTCTATCACATGAAATTTTTATCTAGGCTGAAAAAGATGAGATGGAGACAGACAGGAGAAAACAAACACATAAATCTTGTAAAGGAGAGTGAGGGATATGTTTATGTTAAAAATGGCAAATATTCGTAGCTCATTGTTCAAACATGGGTGTCTGTTACATTGCAGCTTCTGTCAAATTATAATGCTTACTGGAAGTAGACTGAAAAAGGAGGAGTCGAATTTCATTATATTATGATAATGTATGCAAGTTATTAAAAATAAAAATTTCTTACACTCTGATGTGAACCAGCATAAAGCAATTGCATTCTTTTCACAATGCATTAGACAAACAAATTTGCATATAGGGAGTGTGTGTTTAACTAATGTAATATAGTGGTATAACTATAACCCACAATAATGAATTAAAGCACATTCTAATCTCGATTCATTTCATTTGCTCGATCTTTCTTTTCTAACCATCATCATTATGCAATGCATTTCCAGACATATTTTCTCAATACACCTTAAGTACGCATTTCTTTCAAACAGATCTCTCTTTGATTACTTGTTCATGTTACAGATACACTGTGCTGATTGTCAGACTGATATAAGACAACACTCACATAATGCCTGTCTGCAAATCTGAATCTGATGAACGAATGATTAGCTATTTACCTAGCTGAATCTTGTAAACAATTTTTACTATTAACATTCTTTAATTACATAGTTTTGTGACTCCTGCAGCTTGCAACTTGCAACACACCACCCTCAGTCTTTTCTTTAGGCAAATATTTACATGAAGCTAATAAAATAATTAGCAATAATCTTTCTATCGAAAATATTAGGTATGTATGTGTATAGATGTACATAATTGCATGAAAATTACAATTTTATATTATAAGCTAAAGTCGGAAACAATAAAGTTGCAATGAAGTTGAAATTACAACAAAACTAATCTTTAGATAACAAAACCATTTACTTCTAGTATTAAAGCCTTTAAATGAAAAAGAATGTATACTTTTTTAGCATTCTCGTCGAGTTAATAATGCCATAAGCGGAAGTGGATTATGTTTCGAGCACACTGTACGAGTACATAACGTAGTCTTTTGTAATATTAATATATCTCTTTGCTTCGGAAATTTACACTAAACTAACTTGCATGAAATCACATGTCAAACTCAGTTTACTCTACTCGAGCTCAACTTTACTCTATACTTAGGTATACTAGAACCAAGCTGGTCTACAAAGCAACAATGCGTACGTAAACTGCCTAGAAACTATCGAATTAACCCTGTTTGATTTGCTTTTCTTTGTTGTTTCGATACATGATGAATAAGCCTTTGAATTTTAGGTACACACTCTAAAGAAGTCCAGAGCATACCTTCTCGTTCCACTTAGGTTCCCTTTTAGTAAGATACATGAAGCAATTTAATGCACACAATACTCTATGTAGATCTGTATGCAAATAAAAAATTCTCTGTGAATAGAGCGTACAAAGGTAGGTAATGCAAAAATATGAATTATGACTTCTTGGAATTATTTCAATAAAATTGCCAAGTACCAGTTTTAGACAGAGTAGTATTGATATGTAAGAACATGAACACTAAGGTCATTTTAATTTCCTTACTTGATTCTTAACATAATTTACATGTTGCAAAACTGCAATAATACAGTAGGAACATCCTTAAAATAGCTGTAAATGCTGCTATATGTAAGACACTCTTTAAAATTAAATACGTCATATTAAAATGTAAAAGCTTATTGAATCATTGATTCACACAAAAGTATTGTAGTAAGTTGAATGTATTGATTTGAGATTGGTTGTGACGAGATTTACGATCATTTTAAGTTAGGAATGATGTCCACGATGACAAATCCTTCTTTTTGGTAGGAATGTCGAAGACCCTCCTGGAAAATTAACATAAAATAAGTTTATTATCTTCCTACATTAATTTATAGGGATGTACGAAACCTGCTTGTGTAGATTACCATGAGATTTTCATTCAGTAGAAGTCCAACAACAGCTCCCCCTGATCCTGGTAATTTGACAGCACAGCCATATTCCCTTCCAATTTCAATCATCCGAAGAGTTTTCACTCCTAAAGCTTCGTCTCCATAAATTTGCCTACGCAAGTCAAAGTTTTTAGTCATCAGTTCACTAAGAGCATTCCAGTCCTTTTGTTGAATTGCATTTTTAGCCTCATCGGTCAAATTAGCAAACTGTTTCATAGCCTCCAGTACGACTGTGTCTCCTTTGTGCCAACGCAAACTGACATCATTGTGAATAGCTCCAGAATCACTGGGATCTCCAATGTAAGCCAACCAAAGTTTCGGAAGACAACTGGCTTGAATAATTTCATATTTCCCGTGACCTTGGTCATCCATAATGTCTTTGCTCAAATCCATGTACACAAGTCCTTCATAAACCTATTATACGTAATCAAACAATACAATGTAAACATTAATTCTATTTTAGAATAGGGAAATGCTATTTTCTCCGCAAATTTTTGCTTCATATGGTTATACCCTTATACCTGTACTACTCGATCTTGCAGACCCGCATTGATAAATAACTCGTCCTTTTCAACATTGAGGATCATTTGTGGCTGCATTTCTTTCGGCATATCGTACTCTGTTAAATTGAAGAACTGCATGAGACACTTTAGTGTGGCAGTTACAATAGCGCTGCTTCCAGCTAAGCCTACTTGCCTTGGAATGTTTGTATCGTATTTGAGAGTGAAATTCCTTTTAGCAAGAGCGATTCTTTGTTACATGCAGTCAAAACAAAAACATGTAATTAATACGACCTTACAAGTTACAACAACAAAATACGCATGAATGAAGTAGACACTCAAGTTGGTATACTGAATTATACAATACAGAATGCACAACATTTCTATCTCATTCATCACTACTGAATTTCGTTACCCTCTTTGTGAGCAATAGGAGTAAAACATTTTGCAAGTAGCTTGCAGTAATCTGAGACCACCCAAATAGCCATCCTTCATACTTATTCCGTGCAAATCACCAAGACTTCCAAATTCTGTTGGGTCATTCAGAGGATGAGGAATCAAACAAAGCTTGGCACTTTCGCTTATTGTAACTTCAGCCCAAAAATTGGCAATAGATAACGCAATAGTTTTTCCAAAGAATCCATCTGAAGGGTTGCCAATTAGTCCAACTCTTGCGTAAGCTCTTTTTGTAATTCTTTCTTTCGCACATGACATTCTTGCTTGTTCCTCAAAATAACTTAGCCATTGCTCATAGTCCTTAAGTCCAACTTTACCCACAAGTTGAAATCCTGATGGAAGCTTCATTCCGTACACTGGATATTGTTTGCAATTTATCAACCAGCTCAAATAACGGCTCCAGGAAATTGTTTTTGGACCATTTGTGTGACGTTCTTTCAAAAAGGATGGTATTGTAGAGAGAGTTTCATTGCGAAATCCATAAAAAAGTACACTGGCCTTACGGGATGACGTCAGAGAACTATCTGGCTTCGATAGATACTTTAGAATCCTGCAATCACGACAGAAAATATTGAAGCGGTCATTAATATATTTGTTTTTAACAATATTTTCCCCACAAATACTATTAAATACACTTACCTATTTGATTTGTCACAGACTTCTACGATACGTTTTGTAGCAGTATTTTCCGAAGGGTGCATTTCATAATAAATAGCTAGATCTCCAAATTCCTTTTTTAGTCTGAAGTAGTTCAATACCTGAGCAAAATCGAATTTCTGATCCTATAAGTGATATAATGTAGACGTAGTCATTAATTCCTTGTTTGCAATAAATACGTTATACTAGGTTCGTTCATAGAAACACATTAATCAATACCTACTTGGAAAAGGCAGTCCCCAGCGATGACAAACAGGTCATCAGTAATATTTTTGATTCGGTAAACCAGTTCCAGATCTCTAACGGTCCCCAATCGGTTGTGATAGTTAGTGGATCCATCATTGATAATATTTTCCACAGGAAAGTCCGAAGCCGTAGCCCAACGTTCAAAGTGCTTATATCTGAGAGACACATAATTTTATTAATGTTATTACTCATTTATTGTGCTCTTCTAACCACTTTAATAATTTGGCTTTAATAATAACTTTAAAATTATGTGTGTAGTAAATTGTCATAAAAATGCTAATTGAAATACGAATTGCACTTACTTATCCGCATTTGTCACCAAATAAACTTCGTTAAAAAGTTGTCTCCTACATGAGTTATGCACAACAATAAGTATTACTCGAAAACTGTAGTGCATTTTATTGATTTTATAGAATTTAATTAAAACATTCAAAAAAGTACTTACGTTTTAATCACATCCCACCAGTAATCCAAAATACGCTTTCCCCCAACTCCAGGCAATAATGCTTTTGGTACTCCTGTCAAATGCGAGTACTTAGCGGAGGTCTATTGAGAATAATTTTTTAAAGTTTCATTTTAATCGTAGTACATTAAGTACATATTAATTTTGTGTACATACATAATAGATATTTACCTCTATATCTTTCTCCAGAATTTTACCATGTCCTGCTACTAAAAGTACACAGCTAGTCATGTTGACGTCGTCTTATACTCGTGATTCGTAAAACACGTCTCACAAAATGAATCAGGGTGGTAATAACTTTCAGGTTATAATTTATGTACCTATCACAATCAGAAGACACTGTAGAGCTAGGTGATAAATATACCAAATCAAAAAGCTAAAAAATTCTTTATAAGAAAATAATATTAAAAAATCTAAAGTTTTCTAAAGATTAACATACTGCATCACGTGGCTATGGATTCACAATAAACAATACAGTGCATGTATTGACTTTAATAAGTCATGTTTTGTATTCATTTCAATTCAGTGTTTGTCACATGCATAATAGCATTATTGTGTATATTATACGAGTATTATTTTTAAGCTCTGGAAGCACTAAAACAATGCCGATAAATCAAGATAAAATCTATATATAGATAGATACCTATGCACAATTGCACAATGCCAACTGAATAGACTCCTTGTATTGAGTATTAGAATTGTTATGTAAACGATGTGTTAAGAAGTTAAGATAATGAAGTCAAATTCTCAATAGGTGGATGTCACATCCAATAGTCCAAGAACAGTTTTTAAAGGAAATTAAAGGAATCCAATATTACTATCTTTACTATGTAAATATTTTCAAATTCATTCAACATTCATTTTTACATAACAAAGATAAAGAGAAAAGTCATCGAGTTTTTTAACATTAAGCCTAATCTCTAATAATTTCTGTCTGATATTCATTTTTGAGACAAAAGTTCATTCACAAGTCAAATAGTAATTTTATCATTGAATTCAGGTCCATTTGTGAACCGATATCCGATAGTAATATAGTAACATTAGATTAATACAACTACTAGCACTGACACTGAGTTCATTAATATCAAATACATAAATATTATTATAATATATACAAATTATGGAATCCATATAGTTACGAATTAGGATGGTGAAGGGGATGGTTCTTCTTTGGTGGATTCGGCTTCTCCGTCTTTCTTTTTTGTACCTATAGAGTCGAATAGAGTTTTCTTCCACATATTTTCATCCAATTCTTTAGCCCATGGAGGAATAGAGGCTGCAGGTAATGCGAAATCTTTCATGACGTTTTTAATTATGTCAACTTTATCTTGCGTTAATTGAATTTCTCTTTTGGTGACCTTAATTTCGTTATCTGGATCCTACAAAAATAAACATTATTTGTAGATGATAAATAGTGTGATTACGAGTACTTTGTTTAACACAAAAATTGTATACGTGTATGTAAGTTATAAGACAATTCGAACCTCTTGTGAGTTTAGAATACAATTTTCTAATTTTTCATCGATAACACACACTTCAGCATTACCATACGTGACTATTTCTGGCTCGTCATTATTTGTCTCTTCTCCAGTTGATTGTTCGGGGGTAGGAAACGGAATAAGAAGTTGATAAAAAGCCCGAGTTCCGCCAGCAGTAAGAGAGTCTGGATTTTCGGTGTCGTCAACATTTCTCGTCACCTCAGCTTCATCGTCATCGGACACAAAATCAGATTCATCAGACATATCTAGCTCATAAGGTCCGTCATGTACAAAAACGATACCGTCCTCATCGTCAACTATTATTTGATTCAACGACAGACTATTGTTCTCTTCACTATCGCGACGAGATTCCTCTCTCGGTGGGTCAGGCGACATCATATCACGACAGGTCACAGTTAGAGTAAATTAGTAGAATTCACAGCGTAGTCTATTCACATACAAGCAACAAAATTCCAATTCATTAATTATTCGCGTGTAATCATTAAGAAATCTGTAAGTATTTTCGCCCTAATTACAACTTAAATCTACCTACCTAAACCTTTGATGATGGTTTAATTTAATATTTCTCAGATAGACACATTAATTAAGTCCTCCTCACGATATCTGACGGTCGTAGGATGTTAGGATCTTCAAGGCTTTTGGAATGGATGTTCAAATAGCTTAATAACCCAGATCAACCTATTAAAACAGTGAAACACATTTAATTAATTTGGTTAACGTCTGTTTAGCTAACATAAATTGTTAGCAATTAATAAATAGTTTAGTAAATAAAAAATTATAACCATTTGACACCTGTCTGTCACAGTGTCACATAAAAATTGACTAAAACTATAATCCCAACCCAACTCCAACAAATGACAAACAAACCAATACAAAAGTGAGTGAATATTAAAGTGGAAATTTTTAGTATTATTTACCAAAAATACTGGAACCACCTCACCAAACGTGACTGCTATCAAAAACTGATATATGTAACTTCTTATGCTCTAATTAATCAACAATTAGTAAAAAGGTATAGTTTTTTTATTCGTTTTTATACAAAATCTTTAATAAAAATAATCTTTCATTGAGTTTCATTTGGGTTTAGCGGTCAGATCCAATGTAAACGTGAGCTTATTATGCACTATGCAGTTTGAGTGAGTTGAGCTCATAGCTGAGCTGAGGGATATTCATTTACTTAAGTACTCTGTATTTACTTGACATTCTAAACATGAGATTCATTCTACTTCTACATACATTTTCAATTTCAAGTACCTATAGCCTGTAGTACCTACTATAACGTCCTCAGTACACTTAATTTACATGTAACAATCTTCTGTTTATGTCATAATATTTTTTTTATTTTTTTATCATAGTTTCATGAAATAGTTAATGATCAATTATGTGCAGTTAGTTTATAAACATACTATTATTATTGTCTTCTATTATTATTGTCTTAATAAAAGACAATAACATAAGGATATCACAGTGATTTGCGTAATTGCGTATAGGTATACTCAAACGAAACCTTAGGTTGATTAATTATTTTTATACCTCATAATAGGGGTATTCAAATTCTTTACTTTTTGATTATTCACTTCTGATTATCCGCCACTTTTGGCGGCGGGTTTGCGGGAG
>JAQFYB010001012.1:0-38728 GCA_034694085.1 Pogonognathellus longicornis
GGCTGGGTTGGGTTGGCATGCTCGAGGAGCCAGATAGGGTTGGGCTGGAAAAAGGCGACCCTCTAGACGCTCTAGTACCTATATAGCAACAACTACTACTACATAGTCTTCATGTACAAAATTTAAGTATTATAAATGATTGCAAGAACACTTTGTTGTTGTATAATATATAACTATGAACTATGTACTATGTATTATGCAGTTATAAATAATAACGCGTTTTCGCCTGCCTGTAATAAATACACACTGAGACTAGGTTTGTTTTTAGGTCGATCTAAAATGTACGCAGAAGTGTACATAGCGCAAGAACATAGCCACAGCCACATGTAATGATAATATAAGTGCAAAATTGTTATTTGGAATTAGTTTACACAATACTAAGCGATAACACCTATATACACTGTACACTATGCCTGTCCATACAAACTATTCAATGATTATAAGCACCATACGCTTTTATATCTGTAATCAAGCATTGTGTGATTAGATTAGTTTTTTATTTGCACAATAGAGTAATGTAGGCATTAAATGAAATGTTGATACACATTGTTAGAGTGAGATAGTGTTTGTGTATAGTGTACGTAACTATGTGTGCGAATGTTGCCGGGTCGTGTCATTTCAGCGCAGGAGAGTACCGACAGTAATGGCCTGGCTCCTATGACAAAGCCCAAAATAGTGCGGATGAGACGGGAGGGAAGAGCAAGCAAAGCATGTGCGGGTCGATATTTTGACATCATTGTTTCTTTTGAGGAAAGGATATGGATACGAGAGATGTATCTCAATCTCTGGTATGTACTGCTTCGCTTTTTGCAATCCTCTGTCATTTCGTTAATGAGGACGGACTCTGAGTTGATTGTTAGAGAGACCGGCAGGAGAAATCCCACACTGGCAAAGATAGACGCACTATATTACACGTTATTATATAACTGAAATATTTGCCAGGAGCAATAGTCCCGTATGCTTTACCTTACCTACCACTTGAACTGTTTGAGCTACTCCACTTTCTCTAGTGTTACTGAAAGTGCCAGTCTAGGTGGGTTTATAGCGTGGAACGTCCAATCTGGCATTTCCACTACTACTACCTTCTATCGTCTTCCTTTAGATCACATTAGATTATATTATATTTCTGTGTACAAGTTCCCTAATATGTGCTACAGATGTTTTCAAGTTAATCATAATTGAGTGCCTGCTGCTCTGCCGATCAAAACAACGACAGAGCACAGGAATGCATTCCTATGTTCGCTAGAATAACTCAACTAATTGCAAACATGAATTCCTCCAGCACAGGAACTAGCAAGTAAAAACAGGAGAGACGATTAGACTCATTCTTCTTTCACTGCTCATGTTATTTATTATTTAATTCTCCTATACTGTAGCACACGCCAAATAAAAATATTAATTCATTATAGTTTCTCTTTCAGGTGTGCGTTATTAAATTACTTCCGAGATTTCATTTTCTCCCAATTAATCCTTTGCCGTAACAAACACTAAGCGACATGCTTTGATTATGATCAATTTTCCTAATTGCTGCTCCACCAGGATTTAAAGATTTATACAGCTTTAGCTCTTGGTGTGCATTCAGTTAAGCAGGATGCATTAACTAATGAATTTAGTAGGTAGACTCATAATATTTTTATGCGTGTAATGTATTAGTATAGCATGTTGCAATTTAACCAGCATGCTTGTACATGCGGACATGTATTTATTTAAACTCTATAAAGTTTTAGCTCTCAGCATAATTCCAGAATATTCTAATAAATGAGTTGAAGTTCAGATACAAAATTTCGTTACAGTTACATTTATGACCTGAATACATTTACATGGTATAAACCCGAATTTAATTATTTTAAATACTGATTAAGCTTATTATCAATGTATAACTTCAATATATCTACTATGCGTTTCACAGAGGAATTCAGATCGCTCAAACTCTTAATACTATACTAGATTTTCTTTGAACTTTCTGAAAGCCCATACTCAATGCATGTATAACTCATTTTTTTGAAAAATCATAATTTCACATACATTTTAAATATGTGAAAAATAGGGAGAAGTATCTTTATCTGTAGCTTGTTGAAAAAATACCCCAACTTTGTAGAAAATTTTGTTTCTCTCACAATCGAAGTGATAAACTTTTGGTGACTTCGAAAAGTAGGGACTTCAACATGAGTACTCCAAACTAATTATGCGACCTGTTTATAAATATATGTGGTTAATTTTATTGTACCATACATTTTGCTAAAGGCATTTAAACTGTAGATGGAAATGTGTACGTCAGTGGAGTGGGTGTTTTGTAGAAGAGTATTTATTGTCGTAGTGTTTATCGAGCGCATTGTTTTTGGTACTTGAGCGAATTTATTAGAGAATCCAGAGGAAAATGTAGGAAGGAAGATGACACGACGAGAATGAAGATAGTGCTTGGGAAAGGACTTGTGCATAGATGTACAAGAGCACTACATTAAACTCGTATCAAGCAATTCAAGTTTGTAAAGATTGGATTCAGAATTTCTATGTAGGAGAAGTGCTAGCCATAGTCCTTATTCCTACTCTGGCATTTGGTTTCAATTTCTAATTTTGCTACTAACTTATCCACAAACAGCACCAGTCTTATCCGATGGTCATATTTATTCAGCGACAGCGAAAACAAGGCCTTGCATAGAGAAGAGAGACGAAGATTGAAAGGAAGACTTGACGACTCTGTCTCGTCTATATTGTCAGTGTCAGTATTAAAGCACTTTACAGTGTGCTACAGTGTTGTACTTGTATTGCACGTATACCATATACATAGAAATGAATAAATATGCCAAGTATGTATATGCCTGTACTAATATTATAAACATATTTTGAAGGTAGTAGGTATTGGGTATATAAACATAATTATATTTATAGTTGTATAAAGGTACTCCTACACGATGGCTTTCTAAACAAAGAATCCTGTCAGCAACACACACATTTAGTGTGTTGTGTATATCTCTGTAAATCTTGAGTAGGTACATTCATATTATATAGAAATAATAGAAATGTAGCCAGAAGACTTCCTTTGCCTTTTCTCTCATCTCGCATTTGCTTTTGTTTCTTTTCTTTAGTTATGTTTCCTTTCATTCCGCTGCGTTCGAGTATAAGTACTAAAATATACACATATTATTATTATGGGACTCTGACTTTGCTGCACTGATATATCTCTGTAGTGTATTTCTATACAGATAAAAAGATGTTGTATTGGTATAAGGAGATGGAGGCATTGTACACAGACACACAACAGGAACGCGTCAACTGTCGCTTGTGTCTGATGTTCTAAAACTCAAGTAAAAGTTCCCCTTTCCGATTCTCGTTAGCCGTGCATTTAAGAAACGTTGACTACAACTACTCGATGTGTGCCCTACGCAACGAAGTGAAAGTCGTGGGTAATGTAAAGACTTAAGCTGACTCGATACGAACTTTTGTCAAGTTTTATTGTCAACTCAAATGCAATAAAGGATTCCTGATGTTATTAAAGAAGTTTATTTCCGTGCCAAGGTATAAAAATCGCCTTATTTTTTCACCAAGACTAGCGAAAATCCACTTCTCTATTTCTGTGTACATTGACTTACGTAGTAGTAGTATTGGAGCTGCAGAAAGTTGACTTGGTAAAAGACAAACTCCACTTGAAGTATAATAATATGTACCTAAACAGTCTACTCTTCCCGTTCTTCCCTAATACTCAGTCTCTCTCTCTCTGTACATTGACATAATGTAGTTTCATTCAGATATATGTTTTAGACTAGGGACGACGACCACACACATCCTTGGGCGAAATTAGAAACTGTCCCTGACTCCAGCCACCAATGCTTTCTCCGTACACTTTCCTACTAGATTTGTCTTCCACTAAAAATTCACATTATTCTCTTCCTGTTCTCCTTCGTCTCAACTCACTTATTCTCAGTACTATTCTGGTTGCATTACGCACTCACAGTAGGCTGGAGCACTAAAACGTAAATTATGTTTCTGCGGGCAGCTATCTATCTATCGAATTGAATGCTGTCTAATCGCATCTCATGTAGCGCCATGAGCAAAGTGAAACTGAAACCGAAGCAAAATCAAATGTACACCAGAGCCACGCAATGTATATTCTATGTGTATAAATGTGAGTCAAAGCAAATGCAAAGCCAAGTCATCATTTGGACTTGGTTTCCTACTTTCCTTATTTCCTTCCAACGCTACACACAAACTCTTGCTTGCAGCTTTTGCATTCGGAGTCAAAACCTCATTTTTAATGCGGATATGAAGACTGTGTAGTTAAAACAGACTTTGAATAATGATTAAAATTTATAACAACTTCAACTCGAATATCCCTACAGCCAATCATTAGTTTCCCTTGGTTGGTGTGCCGTCTGCTCGTGTTATTTGTTAGCAACTTAGCTGACAGAGAGAGAAAAAACCCATTGCTCCACTTGTAATTTCTCCTGTGCTAGACAAAAAATAAATATTTTCTGTACAACTTGACCGGCTAAGATGGAGAAAGTTATTTGCTCTTTTTTCGAATGTTATGGAAACATTCGGTGGGAAGTATAAAGTCCTTAGCTCAATTTCATGAGGACATTAATTCCTTTCAGAGTGAACATAAATCTTTAAATTTTAGGTGGATCCTTACACCATTTATGACCACAGCACAGTGGCAAAGATGTATACTCAGACACAAACACGCAGAAAAACATACATACACAACCTCCACACAAATAACTTACTTCACCACATCTTCTCTCCCTACATGCATCAAAGTAGCAGCACTAGCACTAGTGGTCTAACACAAACACTAATATTATATTACTTCCTTTTATACAATATAAATACTACATACAGCTCCAAGCTACACATTGCTTCAAGATTCAACATACACACAAATACAATGTCTACTCTACAGTATCTTTACCTATACTACATACCTACTGTTGTGTATAGTATTTCACATAACATTTAGAAGCCCAAAGTATTTCACATACACTAAGAATACACACCACACACATTCACATGTTATAGAATCTGCACAGCCGTTATTTACCATAATATCCTATACATTATACTACACGAAGCAATTCTATGGACACATGATATACTTATGACATTCACTGCACAGATAAACAGAAGCCAGTCTTTCTCCTGTCTTTATCGATTAAATGGAGAGCATCTCCACTCTTATAACACGAGGATCTATACTTTCTCTCACTCTCCACAGCTTCGTTTTCCAACAGGGTTTCAAAACGAAAACATTTCTCTAAAGGAAACTAAACAACAGAGTGTATACTTAGAATACACGTACACATACTACGTTTGTAGTCTCAGTACCTATATATATATATACAGTGTGTACTTGTGCTATGTATGAACAAATACGTGTGTATGTGTTGCAGAAAGGATAGATAATTCTTCTTAAGGTGTTTTAAACATATACCTATGTTATCTAACACATAGTCCGCGTATAATACACTCTAAAATGCCTGAGAAAACATTTCCTATAAAATTCTCGAGATAATTGTACTTATACAGTATGCAGTAGGTACAAATACTAGTACACCTTGGAAAGTGAGGGAGATGGAAAGAAATGTATACAACGTGAAGCGATCCGAGACACACACTCTCTCTCTAACTCTATACTAATGCCATTAGCCTCACACATAAATAGTAGTAGTCTACTTTCTACTACCAGCAAGAATGAATGATAAACTCAAGTGATGGATTGAAAATTTACGGAGAAATGAAGAACGAAAGTGATTTTTTTATTTTCTTTTCACTCCTTCCGCACTTTCTTCGTTTTCTCCATTCGTTGTTGCAGTCCCTGCTCTTCCATTCTTTCCTTGCCTTCCACTCTCTCTTTATAGAGTCCTATCTTTACATTCACAAGCGCAGGACGTCGATCGCTTCAATTCAGCTGTGTATACATTAGTGATGTATTCCATACTACAATATAACACTGTCTTCTATACTGCATGTATACAATACGTACATATAGTAAGTTCAAAATCTATAGGTACGTAGGAAATAATACAAACAGAATATAGCGGTTAGTTAGTTCCCTATACATTTTAGAAGTCTCTAACGTGAAGGTACATATGGGTTATAGAGCACTAGATATCCTACAGGCTTTTCTCTTCTCGACTCCAGACTTAATTCGACTGCCACCGCTTGCTTTCCCAGCAAATGTTTACTCACACTCTTCTAGTGGCTTTATTCTTTTCCATCCTTCCTACAGTTTACTTTTACAAATAGACAAGTGCTCTTTCGTACTGGATATACTTTCACACACAGTAGCAGTAAGTGCAGTCAGCGTAGCAGATGGATTTTTGCAATAGGTATATAGTATTACCACAAACTACATAATGGCATTTGTTTACTTGTGAACTAAGGGCAAAACTAATGCAGATTGACCATCCACTTTCCTTTCACCGCTCTATAGCACTAATGTAAGAGCCTCTACAGAATAGAACGCGTGACTAAGTTTTTCATTCATTATATCGTTATTCGCAAAGTATGTATGTACACAACCCACCTACCTAAGTACACCGTCTTCATTCATATTGAATTAATTCAACAAGATTTATATATGGAAACGTCCAATGAACATAGAACGTGCTCGTAGGTAAGAACAGGGTTATGTAATTCCAGGAATATTTGAACACAAAAATTAAACATTTCTGTTTATGTCAGCAACAACCGATCTGAATATTTTCTGATAATGAATATTACATTTATGAACAAATCTGTTGCACGCAGTACAAATACTCAATAGTGAATTGAGTATTTGTAAGTACCTACTTGAACACAATATTCAACATTAGCACAGTGTAGTGCTCCAAGTCCATTATAATTTACAGGAAAATCATCACTTACTTTTCAACTGGCAATTTGTTTTATTAGTTCTAGCAGGAAGCATAAATGACGATTAGGCTGTTTGGGGTTGTTACGTAACAATTTACAACGAAATAATGAAAGTGGTATTAAAGAGTAGTAACTACAGTCCGACCTTTGCAAGTGATATTAAAATTCGCATAACTTCCTAACTGTAGTATATCCCTAGTGTTTCCGGCAATATTCCCGATTTATAACCCTGATACATAGACCAAAGTGTGTTTTAACGGCATGGAAGGAAATAACGGCGTTCCGTCTGACTCCGTTTTACCTTGACGATTTGACTTTGTTCAGATTCAATTGAATTGAATTGACTTGCCTACCCGCTACCACTACATATCACACTCCACCGCACGAATAACTGTAAATCGGTAAGAATAAATAATGAATTCCTAAAAACAGAAAAGTCAAAGGCAGCCGACATTACTTGGAAGTACCTACCTTTATATGAGGGTCTCCTATATGTAGAAACCTGCCTCGGCATCTAATAATTCTATAAAATAAATTATTCTATTGTTGATCTGTATCTTGGTTCATGGACATTTTCGTATGTATTCCAATTCTATTGCTACCATCGTAATCTTTAACTTCCATTGAAAACGGTCAGCTATATTACTCCTTTCATTGATATAAGGCAGTGTCTTGCATGAGCTACCAAGAGATGAGATGACCAAGAAGATATCATATCAGTAGTACCAATGTCAATAAGGGTACTGGAACTTTTTCAAGGGAAAGTAATAGAAATTCTGTGTATAGGGAACGTACTAGTAAAAGATTGGTCGGAAATTATGAGAGCAATGTAAGAGGCAGCTATTGCTTTTCTATTGCAACATATTGCATGAAATGGTTTGGTCTTGAGTTCTTAGCCTCATAAGACTCTTTCTTGTGTACAGATCAGCTAAGTGTATAAATTTTCTTCCATACTTACTGAAAACCTTGACCGAGTTCTGAGAATTTGCTGAACACAGGGAATACAAAGTATAAGTTTAGCCAGTGAGTTTAACCCAATAATCCGATCAATCTGCAAGACTTGCACTTACTAGTAGCATAGAGTAGAGCAGGTGCTTCTTTGCTTTGGTGCGTGTGTTATGTGTGTGCTTTTTCTTTCACATGTATGAATTCTTCTTTCTTTGCAAGTGGGATTTTATATAAAACAGATTTTGTAAGTTATTTGACTGAATAAATTTTTCCAGTGTGGTATTAGAGCAGAATAATTAAAGCATAGAACTAAACTAACTTATACATAGCATGTGGAGAGCTACTAAGAATACTTACGTATTATACGTAGCCAGGCGGCAATAATAATTAAAAGGAACGATTTGTTTTCTACTGGGAATAAAGTAAAGTGTAATGGCAGCACGTAGAATGCAACAATAAAATTAAACTTGGCGTCGCAAAGTCCGCTTTCTGGCCAGACTAAAGTAATGGACTTATGGAAAGAGTGGAAGTGGAAAGACGACTGAGTGTGCATACAAATATTTATAGAAAATGAGACTAAATATTGTGGGGGGAAAGCAATTAAAATGCTTGCATCGCTAGATTAGTGGATACTAAAACTAAAAGCATACTGGTGGAGAGGAGGAAAGCGTTTATTATTAAAAACCCTAGGTATGTCTGTACACATGCACTATAATCAACACGATCATTGTTTGAGAATTCTCTTCAACATTCACCACTGACACTAAATTACCACCTTTCAGAGTTGGGATCGAATGCAAATTTATCAGTTGCTTGGTATTGACGAAATGAAAAAAATATAGCTTATTTAAAATTATAAAATAAGTAGGAAAATATCAGATATAGATGTTGAAAACAAAAAATTGTACAAACTTATGAATCTGAATCATTTGTTTCATGTACAGAACTTATAAATAAACCATAATATTATTACAAGAGACATTTACAAAAATAAATTAAACGAAATTTTTCAATAAAGTAATAAAAATTTATTTGCAAAAACTGAGGCTCATCGGTACCCATCTCATCCATTCCCAAGACTCTTACTACTGAAATCGCTCTTGCAGCTGCGAAAGGATCTTGCATTATTCTAAAAAATCATTTATATAACCCATCAAAACAATGAAAAACCCTTAATTTTAATTTGTTAAGTTTTGTTGATTATTATTGTACCGTGTCTTTATTGGCAATTTTCGATTTGAAAACGGTTAATAAATTATAAATTATTATAATATACTGTTAGAGTTTGTACGGACTAGAATTATTTTATTGAGTTCGAAACCCATTTATAAGGCAATATTTTATCTCTATTTTAAAACTGAAATTAAAGGGAATAAATTGACTATCTCTGCATTTCTGAGCAATAAAATAAGTATGAGTATTATCCATGCAGCAATACTAGATTGAAGTTGACACTGTAACATGCACAAATATCACTAGAACTGGAATAGGATGGAAAAGAAAGTTCTTGAATTTAATTTCGATTCCAGCTCTACCACATAACGGCTTGACACAGGAATATTGCATGATGATCTCATCTGAGTCTCGGAGTCAGTGATTACTACATAGAGACAAATGGATGTTATAATGGAAAAGTAACCATAGGCAGCTACGGCTACAACTACGCTACGTTGCTGGAGTTTGAATATCTCTGTCCGTGTCTGGTCTCTCGGCATCCCATTCCATTTGACAAGACAAGTTTTCTCCCCACGGAAACTTCACTAATGAAACAATGGAATGAAGTGGATAGATGAGCACTGCAGAATTACACACTCTCATTTACTAACTCATATATGGAATTTTCCTACCAATTTCCCCTCCCCAGTTACATAACCTGAGAATCATGAACATGGGCGAAATGGAACGATACGCGGATCAAGGATGAAGATTAACACACAATCCTCATCTGGTAAACCATACACTTAAAACATGGAAGATAATTGTGTGTCTGCAGACTAATAGGAAATTATTTTGATCTGGTGTTATGTAGATGTTATGTTCCTTTCAATCCGCGGCTTTTTGTGTGCAAAAGATATTTAATCCTTTGGGAAACCTTTAATTTTACTTGGCGAAATTTAAGCATGTGAGATTAGAGATGCATTATAATTTTAGTCTGGAAAATTAGTATTTAGTTCGCAGTAATTTATTTCATGCACATCATTAATATTTCAATCATACACACAAAGCACTATCCTCGCTCTCAATGCACTTCTTATTTTCACATTAGCCACAAAATCTAATTTAACGTCCTACGGGGCATTCAAGGACATTCAAAATTGCAACTCCACATTGTACCACAATTTTTTTTCTTAGGCTGTATAAAAAACAAAATAAATGTCTACATCCTTACTTTAACAGCATCTTTGTATACCTATACTGTAAACTAATAGCATTTGCAGTTTTAGGACTTTATAATGAATAAGAATGCATAGTACATTTCTGAAATATCTCCCACTACTTATAATGTGGTAGGTAGTTAGTTTTAATTCAATAATTTACATGCAAAGACACGGATTCACGACACAATCGCTATAAGGTCTTTGCGGATTAACAAATTTTCAGGATAACAGTTTTAATTAAATTCTGTTAATTTGTACTACTTCACTATAAATACACTTTTCAGCCAAGGTATTACATAGGCAAGGGTTGAATTGTGACAGCTGTATGTGTCAAGTGTATAAATACGTAGTATATACCTGTGTGT
Source organism: Pogonognathellus longicornis (assembly GCA_034694085.1). Lineage (NCBI taxonomy): Eukaryota > Metazoa > Arthropoda > Collembola > Entomobryomorpha > Tomoceridae > Pogonognathellus > Pogonognathellus longicornis. The sequence continues at coordinate 10,544 of JAQFYB010001012.1, forward strand.
AGATTAGAAAATAACTATTGAGTGAATATAAGGTATATTTCGTTTGCGGTATTTAGAATGTTTCTTTCTTTGTCAATGGTGACAGTTCTATAAAATGCTACTTCCACAATAAATATGAGCATTAATAATTAGCTATATGCATTATACATATAATATTTGTATAGGTACTAATTACAATTACCTCCACCCTAATGAAATTTCTTAAGAACCTATTATGCGTAGTTACTTGCAATATAATGCAGTGAATGGGAAAGCAATTCAAGGATTTAGTAAGAGCTTAATATATAGGGAAAGTAGGCATCTTTCAATTATGCCCCCTGCCTCGCTTAGAACAACTTATTAGAAAACTTCTCATTCTTCCATGAATTGTAAGATTGCATTGTCCAAAGTTTTCCGCGTTTAAGATTTGTGAGCCGCATTGTGCCGGCCACGTTTGTTATTATTTCTGTCTAGAAAGTATTTTTGTTGGCTTCACCTACCAATACCAATTCCTTACACTAATATCACCACCACCACCGGATTTTCATTAACCACACGACTCAACTTACACGGCTTGAAGTGTTACTGCTTGTAGTAAATTCACAGCTACACGATATTGAATTCTCATTCATTACTTTTATCTCGCTAGAGTATATGCTGCGTTATACATGTCTTGTCTGCAGTGCGTCCATAGTTTTACAAACACAGACCATGCCACGAAAAGGGCGGTAGAAAGGCTTCTCACATTGCTATATACACAATTTCATTACTGAATTACATGCAATAATAATACTCAAGTCAAAGCAAATCGGATTCATTCATCCCAATGCGTCAGTATACCGTGGTTGGCAATCAGTAACAAACACACAAATAATTCTAGTGAAAGCACGCGAGTACAAAAACATCGAAATAATATTTATCCTTACCTGGTTTGTATTTTGCATCGTATACAGATATAATTTATTATACGACTGTATAGTGTAAGACGCATTTTTATACTTATACCTAGGTATCTCCATGTAAAACACGTATAGAATCAGTATAACCTCCAAGAGTAATAAGAAAATTGCACCGATTTTAGTAGGTAAATGTTTGTACTTACTAAATAGCATATAGCATGATGTATCCCTATAGATTCCTTTTTAGTGTATGAGCGTGTGTGCACAGTTGTTTATTATCTGGCTATTATTTTCCGTGATTGTGCTGTTTGAGTAAAGTAAGTAATTTAGTCCAACTGTGCGTTTGTGTTGATTGTCTTGAGCACAATAGATGTGTAAACTACATATAATATTGCATTGGTAAGAGAGAGAGAGAAAGAGAGAGAGAAATGTAAGTACAAAGAAAAGAGACATGTGTAAGTACCTCATAGTTGAGTATGGTTTGTAGGTAGCTTTGCGGACATGATAATATTATTAACTACCTACCTCTACCAGAAAATTACAAATGGATGCACAAGTTGTGAAATTGTGTGTATGCAGTAGTAGTTTGTATATACACGCTACCTATGTAGTAATATGGTTAGTGTTGCTGTAACAAGTCGTAATGAGTAGTACAGTAATAGTAGTTGCAGAGACTAGAAGAGTTGATGTGAATGATATGTGTGTGTATAGCAAAAGAAGTATAACACTAATATAAGAAGTAACACAACAACAGGCACCCACCCACAGCACAGCATCAGCAGGGTAGAATAGATTCAGTTTTTGCATCAATAATGTAAAGCAAACCCGTGTGCCTACTAGCATTCTGCCCATTCGTCAGACATGAGAGGCTCTCCGAGAGAGCAAAGTTCCAAATTGGTGATAAAGAGAGCAAACATGGTTAATCATTAACCAACAGCCACCCAGTCAGCAACATTCTCATATAGTGGCTAAACTGATTCCCTCATACACACACAATATTATATAAAAGCTATAATTATTATATTATCCTACACATATACTTCTTTCTACTTACACAGAAGGACCGGATATCCCCAGTACACAATCTTCATTACAGATGCAGTGTACTTACCAGTCACTACGTACTATATGTATCTAGTTCTACTTACTATCTGTATATAATCATCCTATACAATGACTGACTACTACATACATAGTACGTATATCACTTAGTATACACACATAAAGATATACATACCACTACCTATATAATTACATTATAACTGAAACTAAAAATACTCTAGTCTGTAGTGTATGTAAATGTGGTGTCTATAAGCAAATAGTTGCATAAAGTATAAAAAGAAATTCCCTTACAAACTATGTATATAGTTAGCAAAGCACATCATTCAACTTTCTCCTACATACAACGCGGATAATTTCTATGTAGGCGGAGATATGTATGCGTAGTATGTATATGCATATTATGCGAGCTAATATTCGTGGTTTGTTGTATACACACTATCTTATTATGTCCTTCGGTTTACATTTGGATAGAAAAGTGTGAATAGACGTCTCCATTCTATATGCCACTTTTCATCTTAGTAGTTAATGGCATTTTATCCACATCCCGTCAAATGCATTAGCTATGATCTATGGGAAGAATCTTTAGCGATCCTACACACACATACCTACGTAGTTCTCTATGATAGTAGTATGTAGTTGTAGTATTCCATATCAAGTGCAATTTCATCGTGCTACTTACGCAGTACCTTCTCTCATGCTGTTTGTCGATTCAGCAACATTTTTAACAAACTTTCTCTTCACGTAAACAAAAATTAATAAATCTTTACGCTCAGCTCCCACTAATGAGTTCATCCACTCCACTTTCAAGCATGAGCATCAGGTAGGTATAAACTTTAGGGAATTTTGGAGCTGTGCAGGTACAAAGCTAATAAGTACTATTAGACTACCACTAGGGCTACGAGAGGATAGGGAGAGAGGTTGATGATGAGTGGGTAGGCGACTGACTGAATAATGAATTATATTAAGTTTAATCACTGGCCGTGTCTTATGCAAATTGTAATTGCTCTCTCCGTCTCTCTCTCTCTTTCTCTCTCGTCTTCTTTTCCCTGTAGACGTCATAATAGCGTATAGAATGAAAGACCGCTATCACACCAAAAGGCACACAGCTGCACCCAACCATAAATGAAATTGTGTGTAAAAGTCGACATTTTCTCAATGAAAAGTATTAAAGTTTGTCTTGTCAGACATCTTTTTACTTGAGTTATTTGCATGTAAATGAAAAATGTATCTTAATCTTTATTGTTGTGTTCCTGTCTCCCTTTTATAGAATATTTCTTTAGATATGTAGAAGTCTTCAGAGGAAAGATAAAAATCTGGAAGATTGACGAGAACAAAATTAATATTAATAAGAAAGCATGCAAAGAAGTGACTCAAGTTTTCAAACAGAATTCCTAGTTAGTTGACAACTTTAACTCAAGTTTCAAGGCATTTTCTAATTTGTCGTTTCTTGGGCTGTACATACACTTTCTTTTCTGAGAATATCTTTACTTACTTTACATTTTTCCTAGCTAAATCTAGTAATTAACATGCAGACAATATGGATAGAAATGCAAATTGTAAAACTTTGCGCTCCCTAAATGTGTAAGTAACTACACAACAACATTGATGCTGTACAAGGACAACCATACCAAGTGACTCCTCTAATTTTTATTTGTAGTAAATATTGGAAAAATGCTGTTAACAACTTTTCACTTTCAACATTGAATTAGCATAATAGAAAAATAGTATCAGATAATGCAAGAATTTATATGTAGATTAAGTAAATAAGTATGGAATGTAGGTATGAAAAGATTTTCCCCAGCATCAATCACATAATACTGTATGTATACAAAGCGGCTCCAAAATTATTGCTAATAAAATTAATGCAGCGACACTACTGCACTGACAACTGTAAGCATTCAAGTAATGTGCATTTACAATAATTATTAATATTTTCAATTATTTTCAAAACAAAATTGATAATTATAAATTGTTTCAAAATACTTATAAATAAAATTAGATAATTAGGTAACTAAATATTATTACAGAATTGATGTTTTTAGCTTCAATCAAAATTGCACTATTAATATTGTTTGAAGTTACTCAAATTGTTACGAAATAAATTTTTACTTCAATACTTCCAATCCAATGATTGATAGTTTAAGATACGAACCTATTGAGGTTTACAATCTTTAGCTTAATGAATTTGTATTTTGTAAGAACGATGTGTATCTCTTACTGTAATAAACTATTGGATATTCATTATGGCTGATAAGAACATAATGATGAATTTACAGCAAATATTTCGCTATATCCTCCCGAATATGTACAAATTCATTTTCACAACACTAATTGTTGAATACGTTTGTCACATCTTTTGAGGAGAAACTCCCTTCGGGGTGTATACATTTGGGACTCTTCAAATCCAAAGTAGGATTAGAGATTAGGATGCATATGAACAATAGTACAAGTGCCTAGAAATATAATTGTGCTTGAACCTATAAGTGTATAAAGCGAGTATCTAAACAATATTCTAACAATTCAAATGAGATAATGCGTTACTGACCTATTTTGGTTATTGTATTTCTGTTACATATTTACTACCAGTGAAATAAATGTTCACAGCATACATGGTATGTACAGATATGTAGTATATTGTATATCCCTGTAAACAAACCTTGCTAAAAGATTACATACTAGGTACACTTTGACACAATAATGCACATTTACACGTAATCCTGCAGATCTGCCGAGATGTATTATGAATCTTAAATTGTCTTGATTTTGTAACATATCTTTATGAAATCTCCCTTTTAAAAGTGAAAAACTGGAAATCATTGAAGTGTTAATACTTACTTATTGTTAGTCAAAGTTTCACAATAGAGAGCCTAGAGACCCACAAAATTGCATTAAATGAATTAAAATGTTATTGTCTATTACGATCCAATTGTATGAAAACATTGATGTTTCTCATTCACACTACCGCATTTGATTCTCGAAAGGCAAGGAACAGTACTACAACAAGAAAGAGAGAGAAAAAGAAATGAAAAAATGGGATCGATTTATGTTGTAAAGAAAGTGGTATAAATGTAAGGAAAGTCTACCCAACGGTTTACCACCATTGCATAGTGAGAGTTAAAGTATCATTGTGTAATGTAGACTTAGCTGAGTACAAGCACTACTAATATAAGTAGTCGTAGTAACTTGTAGTAGGTATTTCGCAAGATGCATTTCCTACACAAGTGTTGGGTGTCTGAAAAGTGAAAGACGAGAAATGTTTTTAGCAATTGATAGGCTGAGAGGCTTTGCTTTATTGATTTTTTCTCTATTGAGTTCTTTGCGGATGAAAACACAAGGAAAGGTAAACTAACTAAAAGCCAAAGAAAGAAAACCCATCTAAAGAAGGTTTTGGAACTAGATCAAATTATCAGGTAGAGAGAGAAGACTCTTAATGCACTTTGCGGTATCGATAGCAGCAAATTTCCAGATGAGATTTTATTGCCTACTCACAAGAGACTTGAGTGGTTCACTTTGTTTGTGTACCTTGTTTGTGCGTGTGATAGTCACACCAGTCAAACTTCGTATATACCTAATGTCTGCAATGCGTGTCCCGCTTCCACAAACTTTCACTTCCCATTTTTGATAAAACGTTTTAAGCACGGTATTTCAATTCTAATTTAGACAAAACAAAAGATGTATTTTTATATTAGAAATGAAACTCAACTAAAGTATTGCTAATACAAATGTAGGTAGGCAATATAAAATATTAACCCTACTAATGCATTTTAGTAATGTGGATGGGTTTCCATTAATTTAATTACTACATCTGAAAATGTTATATGAATTCGGTTCCACTTTAAAGAAAGGCATACATTGACGTTGAAACTTTATCTTTCATTAAAAACCAAAACATAACGTATCTAGTAAAAAACCTGCAATGTACATTTTAAGTTTAATATACCTTTATCTGTAATATACCTTTATGCATCTATGCATTATGTACATGCTGCCTTTGATATACTGCATACTGGTTGCTGACGTACTTTACATGTGTTGAAATATTCTTCTTTTATTGGTACCTTCTAACATGAAGATATTTTCCATTCTGAATGTTTTTTTCGAAAACAATACGTCCATATAATACTGTTGTTGTGTAAAATAGTTTTATAGAGTATTGTAAAAATGGAAAGTCACGGAGCAGGTGGCTCATGTGCTACGTGTGTCGGACTAATTTATTTTCTTGACACGTAATCAAGGAAATGGTGGAACGAGTCGGTCAAAGCAATGTGAATTTTTTTATTCATTAAATTCCAGTCGTGTATTCACTTTTTTTATTTTACGTTTCTATATGCGCTCACTATACATCAAATTCCACTTTAGGCAAGCGAGCGTGACAGCCAAGAAAAACCCGATTGACAAGCTGGAAAATAAGAAAAAACTAAAATATGGATTAAGGCAGCAGAGATAGTTTTGACATGAAATTTGACAAAGTGGATGGCATAGTGTTTATATCAGTTCAGATATTTCGAACAATCCGTTTTTTAATACATTTTTAAACTCAATCAGCAGACGTTGTAAATTCTGTTACTAATATTGCATTGAATATATCTAGGCGCAATTGTCAGACATTTTGTTGCATTGGAATTTGTGCTGGAAACAAATATTGAGCCAGTCGTTCTTCGATTACTTACTGAAACCTCAATGGACAAAATTTCTCGAGGTTTTTACCTCAATATCTAATATTATACATGGTATTACTACTAAGTACTACCAGCTCACAAATAATTTATAGAAAATAAAAATGTTGGTTATATATAGTTGTGGAATATTTGCATTTATATGTTTTCTCTTGCAGTAAACAATGAAAATAAAGATGGAATGCATCAAAAAGATATAAGGAAAATAGAATTCCTCAGAGAAAATACAGCCCAAAGAAAAGTATCGAAGGGAATTTAAAATGAAAGTTGGAGGCTTTGGTAGAAATCTTTTTCTTTCTCATTCAATTCATATAGAACAGAAATAGGTATGCAAACAAACGCAGAAAGTTTATTTGTGACACACACACAGAACACACACTCTCAGCTAAATACTCAGCCTCTGTGAATTTTGTAATGTACTCAAAAGGAAGTTGGGAAGAAAATCGTCCTGACACTATGATTTAGATTTGGTGTTTTCAAGTGGGTAACTCTGTCGGTATCGTAAGTACAAAGGTACCTACATGGAAACAGAATACAACGCAGCAATTCGAGTCTACATACAGATTCCCTAGAGAAAAGTATAAAGTATTATTACCTAGGAAAAGCCAGACTACTATTCAACGGTGAACAATGACTAGGGAATGTCTCTAAAGTCAAGTCAAGAAAACTCAAATATTCTAATAGAAATTCTATATAGGTAGACTGAGGGCAAAGCAGGTGAATGAATATTACCTTTGGATGTCTAGCTATTTACATTTGCATCTCTTTTCTGCCTCCACTCTTACACAATTGACCATACCTCTCAGCCAAACGACTGTTTCATGTACTTTACAATAAGTATATGTCTTTCTTTAGCTATTTAGAATATTTATACAGAGTGGTCCATGTGTAACGGCTCATCCAAAAACTTTCCCCAATTACGAACTCTTGTACCCACACATGGAGGAAAGTAAAGTACTCACTGAGGGATAACGAGAAACTGAGTACTTAAAATAACTTTTGTCACAACGACAATTTTTATTTTTGACAGTTTACGTCTACAGCTTTGCTAAGGAACATTTCGTACTTTCACGAAGAAGAAAGTTGGTGAAGTGTGTCGAAACTTTAGTGGCGTTTATTCAACGTAACAGAAATCGTAAATGCGGATAATGCGTTTGTGATGAGGGATTCGTGTGCAGTCATCTTTGTTACGTCCCTGGTGTTCTCCGACGTCTTCATTCTTTATCGATTTGAAATTGGAGAAAGTTCCGACCAAGCGTTACATACGGAAATACCACACGGTATTATTTCTTTGAAATATTTGATAGCAATACATTTGTGGAATGCAGACCCATGCAAATGGCAAATCATATATGCCTCTGTGTTTTCACGAAATATTAGCTAGTCATATTTAGTTATGAAAACGAAATAAATATATACCTATGTATACAATTTATTTTAAGTTCTTTGATACACACTGTAATGGATGAATCAAAAGGTTGAGGTTTGTGTGTACATTGAAAAGGCTATTCATTGAAAGCGGTAAACGAAAGTTGGGTTCGTTGGTTGGGTGAAGGCATTTCGGTTAAGGAAAATCCAATACAACCTAAGGGTTGTTGTTGAGAAGCCCAGGCAAAAGCTAAATGTTTTCACAGCTCTAGCACTCCGACCCACTGTGCCAAGTGATATTTTCTAACGAAGAGAAATAGCAACTGGGCTGAAAATCGGTAGTGTCTGTTTGTTCGCGACTTTCCGAGTTCAGTTGTCAGTGTTTACAAAGGTGTACATCATGATCACATACATATTGCGTACACTTACAAAATATTTACATCCTTCACATAACATTACATACAACACAACTCATCTACCTTTCCAAACCGTGTTATTTACATTACAGTACATATTATACCCCAATTCCAACTATGCCGTATATATACATACAGCTGTATAATGTATGTAGTGTAATATGGTTCACTTATTTCTCTCTGCCTCACTACAAATCCTTTTCAGAAGGATATAAACATTAAACATGGATTACTCCAGTCGACAAGCCTCATAAGTCGTCTACCATGTATACACTACTGCTACTACTCCTAATAATATATCCTTTCTGGAAGTGTAACACACTGTGTATATATGTACTAAAGCAAAATCTGTGTTCCTGATTGTGATTGGTCGAGGCAGTTGTAAAAGGTACGTTTGCTTGTGAGCAATAATAGTAGTAGGAGCAAGAGAATCGGATTTTATTTCTTTTAAGAGTCAGAACATATAGAGAAAACTCTGTGTCTAAACCGAGTCCGTGTGTTTTTGCATGTATTTGTATTGTACCTTCATGGTCTTCGTTATTTTGTTACATAAAATATTTGAAAATCTCGTGTCTGATTTTGGACTATGTATTTACTCATACCATTCTAAACACAAATGCAGCATATTTTGTAGATACTAGCAATAGAAACTAACTAGGTACACTTGAAATGCCAGTTATTTTACCTTCTCGTACAGCCCCTCTACGATAACCCATGGAATTCGGAGTGAAATGAACCTGGTGCTGAGCACTTGTCTGTTTGTACAACTATTCTATAAATTGTATCATGTTTACTGAACTACATTCGTTTCCCGTTATGTATTTCAACTGTGAGTCTACTTGGACTCTTCAAACTGGAGATCTCATTATTTAGAGAAGATACAAATCTCCATACACTTTGAATTCATGTTCTAGTATAATGGTCTAATGTAAATGAAATGTAATACTTGCCTTAACTAACTGCACAATACAACAACATATTATTTACATGTTCCAGGAAGCCTGTCACTCAAAACTTTACGGAAACTTTTGATATTTCAACTCGAAATGTTGCCTCGTCTCACATTCACCGCACGTGAATCAAAGAGACGATTCTCTTATCTTGTCGTCCCCAATAGCACAATGCTACCCAACACAGACTTGACTACTCTCTGCTTCATTTATCGTCTCTACTCAGATTTACGTCATTCTGCACAATGCAACTCATAGCCAACGACTTGATTTTCAAACTTGACATGTAAATTAGTACTTATCGATTCACTACTTCAGTTTTGTCCACAATTACTTCTACATGTGCTCCATCCACGCACCAGGCAAGGTACTTTCGAAATAAACGTGTAAAACTGATTTTAATTAGTTTTCTAGTAGTCAGATTTTCATATTAAACTTGTCTCACTGTCTGGGGACGTTAATGTGAAAATGTAGTTAAAATCTTCTTTTGAATGTAAAAGCTTTAAAAGACTTAAGAGCAGATTCCAAATGCAAATTTCAGACAGGCTAGAGCTGACATGTATAATTTGTACTCGTTTCAATTTGTGTCAAACAGATTGCTGCCACATTCAATCTTTTAATAAAATAAACTTCATCAAATACCCCTTCTGCTTTCATACTTCGTGTACTTTTGTCCAGAAATTATCAAACCATAAAGTGAATCCTGCTTTAAGTACTTCATACCACACTTGGCACATTGAAGTTATTATCGGTAATTATAAATTACCTATTTAGGCTTTGTTTGTCTGTACTGTCTACAGCGATGTCACATTTCTATGTATGTAGTCAGTTTGATTGCATTTCATATAAACATACACCTAATGTATGTAGCTACTATATGCATTGTAGCTTCGAATGCATGTTTCTATAGTGTAAAATATTTTCCATGTCAGTTTAACAATTTTTATGTGTAGGAAAGTGAAGATATTGTATTAAACAGAAGTTTTTCATTTATTTGCATGTTTTCACCAAACTGACGGCTGCCTTGTAATGTAGTATGATGATAACTGAATTGAAACATCTTTCTCACTTCAACATTTCAAGTAACGACGGAAGCTACTGCGTTGTGTATACCTAGGTATATAGATATAACATATTTAACTTGCCAAAAAATGTATCAATACGGAATCTAATGTATTATTCAAACATTGTATAGCAAGGAAGAGCATCATCAATCTTGCAGTTTTGAAAGGTATGCATAATGTAGCTGACTTATATTCATTTATAATATTACTTTCACAACAAAACACAATACACTTTTATGCATTTAAAGCTACACAACAAATGTCTCGACTAAACTGTAGTTGGATGATAGGCATTATGTTGTAAGTTGAATTAGTGTAACATTCCCGTTTGTCATTCATATAGATACATGTTAGTTGTACAGTATATTAGTATTATAGACATTATTGAATTTAACAAATATCCCAAGAGAAATGTCCACACTTGCAAAGCTGAGTCAGCAAAGTCTATACTATAGTATTTTATACTTCCAGTCCCTCTCAATCGCAATACACTAGAAAATTTACTCCTACACTTTTCTATTCTCACACAATTCTAAATACGAAGCCTTTGAAATAACTACTTTGTTTATTTCGTTCTGCCAGGAGGTTGATTAGTCAAATCTTCATAACTTTTGAAACGAAGTTCAATAAACTATAATGAAGTATTCTTGAATTCTATTTTGCGTTTCATTGATACACATATACATGAATCTTCAGTTCAGGATTACATAGGTGTAGGATAGACTTGATACGAAAGTTCCTACAATGATTGCATTTTTAGCTTACGCTGTAAATGGTAGTTACACGGAATTGAGAGGTACTTCTCAATTGCGCTCTTGATGAAATGCTTGTAAAGTACCTACAATGATTGAAACAGCCGCAAAGCTCAAGTTAAGATTACGCAGCACACTAGAGGAATTCAAAAGCATAACCATAATATTCCATATACTAGTTTCTCCAGATATTAAAGCGTAACCATATTCAATGTATTCTTCCATATATTAAAAGCATAGCCATATTCCATATGCTTTCTCGAGGCATTAAAAAAGTAACCAAAAGAATAGTAATTCTATATCATTCTTTCTCCAGGTATAATTCTTTGAGTTATCTTATCTTCGCCACAGATTAATGTTTTTACGTTAGGTATACTCCCATGCGAGAAAGAAATTCGTTGTTCACTAATGAATATTCCTACTTTTCTATCGATAGCAAAGATTTAAATATATATTACAGTTATCTGATATGCAATAATAATGCACTTTAGAGAAACTATACAAGTACTACCTATATCTTATTTCTGAGACTGTTATAATGTTGTGGGTATACATATGATTTAGATTGAAACTAATAAGAGGAAGTCGCAGTCTGCGGAACAAAATTACGATTTCCTTTGGGATTGAAATTCTCAGAGTGACTTTACATGATTAAGCATTTCATTAAAGTTTGCAAAACGAGCAGCTTAGCTATAAGTGAACTAACTCAACAGTGAACTTGATGCTAATTTTGTTCCTGATTCCATATTTGACTTTACTCACAAAAAATTGTACGCAAAGGTACCTATATACAATACAGATATTGTATAGGTGCATATTGTACTATACAAATTATTTACAGTGGAATGAACGAAATGTATAATATCTAAAACACCAGAAATTATATAGAGCTGTATAAAAGTTCACATAATTTATAGTCATACCTATGTATTACCAATATATATTATCATTCACAAAATGTGTTAATATTTGCTTGCATGTCAAGCGACGGAACAGAAACCTAGACTGTTTTGAAGCATATAAGAATTTGTGAATTCCATAATTAAAAGAATCCTTCTATTTTAGGCTATGCTAATTAAGTTAGTAGACGTATTGAATACTTGCACAAGTTTGCATTCAAAGTCTTAGTGGAGCACCATGGAATGAACCAGTATAGCTACAGTTGAAGAGTTTCGATACACACACACTAACCTAACAAACTGGTTTCGTTTATACGATAAGGTTAGTGGCACCTCTATTTTCCTACACAGCATGTTTCGGTATTTTTCCATTTCAAGTCACGTCGAAAGCTAGCATTACTATGTTTATGAATGTATTCAAAGAATTTGTTAATCAATGACTTCTGGAAGAATTTGCTTTATAATCAATAACATTTGTACGGCTGTACAAAAGAGTAGCGTTATAGGCATTAGGAAAAATGCATAACATGCACTAACAATAAAATATTTCCTTTTCGATAAACATGACTTGGTATTTTCAATGGAAAAGTGAAAAGATACCGCCCAGTCTGCTGTTAGCGCAGTAGTCGATTGTTTGGTGTGATTTGTAGAGGATGTAAACGCTAAAATTGAATTCCATTTCCAAAGAATGAATGCATATTTGACTGTAGTAAATAAATACAGACTGAAGAATTCTTGTAAATATTGAGTTATTTCATTTTCTTTCATTTTCACCTTCAGCATAGTATTTTATGTATGTACGATATACTGTGAAAATATAAAAATGTAAAATGTTACATGTAAAATGTAGATTAAGGGAGAAACTTGTATATTTAAATATGTCTCAGGGATATACATATTTTACATAACATGCTCTGCTTGAACACGGTTGCATAGTATTGTTTAACTAAGTGGAAATAATGTGTTAGTGCAGGAGTGTAAATGCACTTCGACTGTTTCTACTCTATGAGCATATACAAAGCTTCTTTTACAGAAATGCAATCGTGTAAAAAGAGTAGAAAGAAAACTACTGTAATCGGCAACACCTCAAGTTGCATTATTGTTAGAAGAATCCCTACACTTCAACAAAAGAATTTATTAGCAAAGAGAACCAAAAAGCTTTTGATTAAGAAAGTAGAATATAAAGCAAAAATCTTATTCACACAATTTTCTTTGTTTCAGGAAGACGAAGAAGTGTAGATTTTAACGGTGAGTTTAATTAAATATAAGACAAAGAAGTATGTATACTTATGGTTTGCACGGGTGACTGGATAACTCAATCTGAATCTTGGCAATTTTTTCAAAATAGTATACCTATGCAAAAATTTTGAATAATTCCTTGTGTTTAAGTTTTATCTACTTATGTTTCGAGAAACAGTAATAAGATATTTTCTATCTAATTTCTAATTTTTGATGCAGGTATTGAATTCGATTAGGTATATATTTCTTTTCTAAGAATATTGAATGTAAGCGTAGACTCAAACTCAGATATTACAAGGATCCGATCCACCATTGTTATTTCCAAGGCTGTTTCTGAAGAGTCGCCTCAACACTTTCACCAAATTGCTTACTCTCCGTGAATAATCTCTTTTTATGATTTTTTTCTTTTCTACATGTTATAGGAGAAGAAATATACATTTCTTTACACACCTATTACCTACTCATTTAGCCTACAATTATATTAAGAATCAGTAGTGTGAAATGAAAATAAGAAGTGAAAGTTGTATTGCAAAAAAACTGTAATATTTCTTTCAAAATAAACTGAATACTAGAACAAAAGCAGATGTTGGAAAAATAAAAGCGTGTATTATCTAGTAACTTCAAATTTCTCTAAGAAATAATCATTAGTTTCAGTGTCAGTTTTCAATCTAATCAGACATAAATTCCTTTCAAGATAGTATTTGCGATTCGTCTGTAGTTCCATGACTTTGTTTGTTAGCATTCACAATCACAATGCTTTCATAGACACGAATTAGACTTCTTTTATTTCTTTGAAAGTTCAGCCTGCATGAAATACAATGCGAACATAGAGTTCATTAAAGCTTTTTTCTCAAAAGTTTTATCTTCACGCACGAAGAACTATTATTCCCTCTCGTCCTCTTTCCCCATCAACACATTTGTGTTCTTTGTTCCTCTAATTGCTAAAATGTGTCAGAGCCTTTCACAATTGAAGTATCTATATCCACACCCACACTCACAACAAGAACAAGTGAAGCGTACGTATCAAATATTTTCTATACATAAGAATTCCATCCTGGCTTGATAATTGCCAACTAAAACCATCCATGCTGAACTTTTTGAGATCAATTTTCACATACCTTTTACTGACTCTCATTGCTTGTATATTTTCAAGCAGTTAAAACTTACTAAAACTTTTTTCTCTTACTAAGACATAATACATTACGGGTAGGACTTCGCTTTAAATCAATTGTTGAAAATAGAAGCCGTAAATAAGTATGGTTTGGCGAATTAACAACAAACTTCTGATATGCCTATAGATGTATTTCAATTCAAACACAAAGTTTAAAAAAATGCTTTTTAAGTTTGAACGTAAACAAAAATTCAATTTGCGTAACCAAATTAAATGAAACTGTTTACAACTTTATACTTGATCCTTAATTATGCATACATTTGTTGTAAACAGTTTCCTTTCATTTGGTTCAGTTAATTATTATGTTAAAAACTAACCAATGACAAACATTATTATTCTCCAGCGCTAACAATAAAACCCTGTAGAATCATTTCTACAGAAAATCAACACAGAAAAATACTTTTTAAATTAAATGACACACCTAGACTTATTTTTAAAATTACGAGTACCTATGTACTTATGTATTCGAATACGGACATACTATTATACAGAATCACTCACATACCTAGTACCTAGGAAGTTTAGTATACAAAAAGCATTTAAAAAATGTTGTGTTGAGAAATGTAACTGGAATTAATAAAATCGCCTGTAAATGCTAGAAATACTGAATGAAACTCCTCAACGTGTTATAACTAAATGACCCACAAAACTACTCACAGTTTTCCGTGTGGAAAAGCCTTTAGTGTGTAAGAAACCGCATTAGTGTTGCCGTAGACAAAGTGAAAGCATTTTTTCATTAAAGTCCTTAGAATTTGACAGAGCAGTTCATTTTGCTTCTGTGGGTGGCGTGTGATTGTATATAATGTAAATTATTGGATGGGGAGCTTTGAAGGGACCCTGGAGAGTATCATGTAGAGTTTTATATAAAAACTACTCTTTTATATACAAACTACTCTTTTATATACAAACTCTTACAATGATGCTCATGTTGACGACTGCGTCTTATAAACAGCGGAAAATTCTTTAGAAAAACAAACTCACTCGACAAAAGACCCGTTTAGCACCTTCTGCAGTGTAATATACTTTGTCGCTTTGGCTACTTTAGGTACATGGCTGTAGACGACGTACATGAACATGACTAATGGTCATGATTTTCTCTATAAGTCTGCATTATGTATACTTCCACCAGCTTCTCTTAATTCCTATGCCACAAGCTATACCATACTCAAGGTTAAATATCAAGACAGTGACCAGTATTTAAAGGTTATTCATAGAAGAACTAAAGCACGCAACTACTTTCTCTAGCTCAGCTTCTTGTTCATTTTTGTGACTAGCTAGTTTTTCAGTTTTATACATACATACCTATAGTGGTATTCCGCTAATACTATCAAAAGAACAAGACAGACTGAGAAAAAGAGAGAAGCCATTTCTGAGACTTGGAGACAGACTGGTCTGAAGCTTTCCACTAACAATCTTTACGAGATCATACTATTATAATACTTTTGTAGTGTCTCATGATCCTTTTATATTATATCTGGAGTCTTGAGTCGAAGTAAGGTTTACGATCTTTCTTTCATTTTAAATATAACATCTATTGTAGGTACTTACATACGTACGTCGTGTACACAAACGTCTATTGCTCGGCAATAAGTAAAATTTACTAATTGCACCTTTTACCAAACACCCCATAATATAATTGCTCTATTTGTGTATCAGTAGGTGGTTTAACAAAGATTATCTTTGGAGTAGTGTAAATAAAGTAAAAGTAATAAATGCATTTTATTAGTATATAGGATTGCTTCATTTCGTTTCTTATTTGCATCAACACTAAGAACTCTATTACTGGGGTTTATAGCCCAACATTCCATTTGCAATATAAACTTATATGAATGAGACGTGATACTCCGTGATTTCTTTCATGAAGATAAAGTAACTTTTTAAAGCAAGACAGCCATAAAAGCAATAAGGCATAGTCAAAAAAGTCCTAACATTAGAAAACAACATGGTCTGACGTGATTCCCTCAAGGTGAGAGGAGTCAGAGGAAAAGCATGGAGCAGCAGTGCTCTGCTACATATGAGGATGTCGTAAATGGACTTTAGAAATGAAAAGTCGCCACGGAGAAACATGGACCTTATTTTCCTCTTTAAATCAGGAAAAATCACTTCACTCCAGGTCCAGGTTAATGGCTTTGCAAAGGTTCACCCTAGAGGTTTCCAGAATGAAGACGAATGAATATCACAACGAAGGAAAAAAACCTACTTTGATATGCACAACTGAGAAAGTATAAATCCTTTTTGACGTTCATTCCGTATTATGGTCTTCGTGTATTTTATATTAGGTAGTTCTTCAATAGACGTAAAAAAACAAACTACCCAAATGACCTTCCTATCATCTATTCACACTTAAATATACATTTTCTTGATGATTCCATGCTGCATGGACCTTCGTATTCCAAAAGAAAATATGGTGGTATATATTTTTACTTTGATTGATGTTCATCTTAATTTTTTTGACTTTACTCAGACATTACACGTTAAATTAATGAAAGTGTACATTGTAAAATCAACAATAACGGCCACCAGTAATCTATCTGTTATTAATTGACTGTATAAATAAATAAAGCTTTTAGTTAAATCTGGCTTTATACTTCACAAATATAATGCACATTAAAACCGCGCACGACGATTGAGTTGAATTAAAAATAGAATGAGAATTAGGAATTGAATGTGTAATGGAATGAGAGGAAATTGATGAAGTAGTGTGAATGTGGGTTATTAGCCGGGATTCAAAGTTTTGATGATGAGTCCATAGAATATATATTTAGCATATAGGAAAGTGTGGGAAAGTGTGTTATTCGTGTGATGATACCTTAGAGCCCAGGCAGAAAGTTTGCTTTCATCTATTTCATTTTTGAAGGGAAAGCCGGGAAAGCTAGAAGTCTACAACTAAGCTGACTGTCGGTCATAAAAACCACTAAGATAATTGCAGTTGCCTTCAAAAGGAATCGTACTACTATTATGGGGAAAGCAATCCAAAGAGTGGAACTGGAACCAAGGACAAGACTCCATGCCCTAGTGGTTATCATACTCAAGACGTGCATTATATAGAATGTGCAGTTCGTACCTACAGAAAGAACATAGCCCTTGTGTGTAACTGGAAGCAGAATAGAAAAGCGGAGAACGTAGTAAATAAATGCTACATACTTGAACATTTCCCTTTCGGATACAACTACATTTGGAAGATGGGCCGTGAGCTGTTGGAAAATATGAGTGTCATAATAGCGTAGTGTAGTGGTTATAGGAACTAGGTCAATCTGTAGAGACTATCTCCCAAAGGATATTTCCTTCAAAATATTTTCAATGTTTTCACGTGGAGAGCACAGAAAGCCACATCTGCCACTTCGCCCTGTGTTCTAGTATTTATGTCCAATGTGCACGTAAAGAAGTAATACATGTAACAGCAGAGCAAAGTCAACTAAAGAAACGGGATGACTAACGATGGGCAAACAAGGCTAAGGCTACTTGTGTAATGTAAATATTTTGGAATTTCTCCAGCAAGAGTAAAACATCGCACATCATTCCTTCCTCTATACTGAACAAACTTAACTTACATAGAAACTATATGTAGTAGCAATGTACTACATGCTATCACATTTTAAAAAAACTAAGGAGTATTAGTAAAACTAAGGAAATGTACATACACCACACTACGCGCCCAGAAGAATGACGTTACAAGTTTACATCTGTCTCTGTGCTCAACATACAAGGGAGAAACTACACCACTAGCACTACACTACTTTCGTTTGCATGGCATTTCCATCGAATAAATAACTGGAAAAAGACAAGACGGCTTGGATTAGCAGATTTGTGTAGTAGCCTCTTTTGAGTGGCATGTCGTTGTGGTTAAGTGCTCAGGACTGTGGGATGTTTTCCTATTTCAATCACATCAACAACACAGCAACAGCACAAACTACAACGCAGCAGATTGTGTCTTTTTCTCACAGAAATGTGGAGCAGGGCAAAAACAAAAACGAAGGAAGGGCCAGGGCAGGAAACCAGAGTAACGATACAGCAGTATAGAAGTAAGTACTTGGCCGAAAAAGAGACTTGTTTCACTCGACTCATGTTCTGTATCTGTATGTACGTCTATTTTCAGCCGTGCCATTGCCATTGTCATTGAAAAGGATGTTGGGCGTTGGGTAGTTTGAAGTTTGTGCATTTGTCTTACTACAACAACTACGAGGAGTAAGTACTACACTAAATTGACTGATCTGTGTTGGTTTCTTGGTCTTGGTTCGTATACAAAGACACTGACACTACTTTCTACTACAGTACATGCTATACACTTCCTTGCTTGCACACAACTGTTAACTACTGTCTTTGTGCCTGCAAAAACACATGTGAAAACTAGTAGCATTGCTATAGACTGCATCATGACTGGAGATGCTGCATGTACTTTTATACTACAGCCAGCAATGTAACTGTAAATCTGGTCCAGTTACTTTCTACGAGAGAATAGAATGCACGGAAAGGCAAGTCAAGTATTTCTATTATTGCCTTCAAGAAAATCCAAGCTAATTCTCAAGTCGAGATGTGATGAGATTTCCTTACATTCTATTTACTGTGCAAAAACACTGTGCTACATTTCTACAAACATCCGATTTCTCCCAGTTTACTCACAACAGTTGTACATTGTACAACAGCCTATCAGTACCTACACCAAACAAGAAAGGGCAGATAGGTACATTCTGTCTGTGCAACTAGCACTGATAATAATATGAAAACATGCTGTGTGTCTATTGTCGTTTTGTATAGTGGACGAGAGCACAATGGGGAAAATCTTAGACTTATGTATAATACCACTACACTACAACCACTGTGTACAAGATACACTGCTATCATTTCAGTCTCTTAGTATGTGTATGTATACATTCTAGCATCTTCGTTATAATATGCGATACACAAATATTGTGTTGGATGCCCTGCTTTCTTTTCTTAAGAAAATAATGCAAGTCTCAGTATAACAAGAAAGAAGAGACTTATAGAAGAATAAAAGAGTTGACTTGACTTGACTTGTCTTGAGATATCTTTTCATGCTTTGCCGTTTCCGTTTTTCTTTTCTTACAGTTTTGTATCCATTTTCTCTCTCTTCTGACTCTCTCTCCCTCAGTATTTACTCGCTTGCTCCGTTGAACATTTTTCTACTCGCATCCTGCATGGACTCACTAACCTATCCTGTTCTCGACTCATTTTCATTTCAGAATAATAATACTTTCAAGTCGTCTGTTGCTGTGTCAAGCTAATGGTATGCTGACATGTATCTTGAGCGTGTGCATTTATTGTTAAATAGACTGTGCCATTGAAAGTGCTCCTTTCTCCTGTTGTGTAGACATAGATACCTACAAACGTGTATAAAATGATGAACCTACTAGTACCTATACAAGTAATACTGTATACTATACTCCTGCCTGGCATCAACCAATACTCGGAAATTCCATTTGTGTAGCATAAAGGGTAGTATGGTCATTAATATGACTATAGTACATTATGCAGCTTTTATACTGTAGTATTCTATTGGTAGGGTACCTACCTACTTACTTACAACCATTATTGCCTACCTACCTATCTCTTACCTATTTACAAGTTTAGTTGAATTATTTGTTGGCCATGATATTGAGTCTACGTTCGCTTGACGCTTTCTGAATACTCTACACAAGGTTGTAGGTTGTGTGAGGCTATTGCAGTGCACACAATGCTCCGAAATCTGTTGTAGTATTTAGTAGTAATAGTACAGTAGTAGCAGAGTAGTGCAGCATTGTACTACTTGAAGAACTACTATGTGTAGAAGCACAGTCGACTACGTTTCTATTAGTTTACATGCTAGCTCGTCGTCGGAAATTGAAGCATTGTTATTTTCAGTATTCAACTCACTCTTCAGAATAATAATACAACTCCATCATAATGTCTTCCACGCCCATTTCTATTTATACGGGCTTTTAATTTCCTTTCCATTCAAATTTTATGGAGAAAACTTTTCAAGTTAGCAATCTGAGTGATGCTTTCTCCATGTCCTACCCTCCAATACTTTTCACTTCCATTATCACCCTTTCTCTCTTTCTTTCTCTCACTCCTCAAAACTGCTATGCAATGCACACATTTAACTCATTTCATTTCTTCTTTCAAATTAATAGCACACCATTTTCCTTCTCAGTCGCTCTCTTACACAACTTCGTTAAATGCCACACAACCCGCTTAGAAACAGCCAAAGAACACTTTCTATCTATCTATACAATGTTGTCAACACGTTTGAGCAAAACATTTCATTTTTGCATTTTTAATTTACGCAACCCAACTCATTGTCAGTTAATGATTATTATAACGGTCACTAAATATGAATTGGAGAGTCAGTTAAATTTCACCTAATAGTTTTCAATGGAGAAAATGCTTAATAAATAATGTAAATAAATGCACGACTTCATAAATTATGATCAATTCCATAATGCCTTTGTAATTTCTGATTTGTACCAACTTACTGTAAAGACATACACTAATGAATATTATGTTATGTAGTTAAGAATAATATGGGCACGGATACAGGCAGGGCAATAACCTTTAAATATTCTTTTAGCCTTGATTCGGAATCATACAAAATCTAAGTAAACTTAAACCGATATGTTGTGCTCGTTAACTGGTATGAATCGTTAAGAACGATTTTGAAAAATCTGGAGCAAACAATATGTATAGGTGCTTAGGTTTCCGAATGTAGCTGGATACGTACTGAAAAAGATGATTATCAATTGTGAGTGTACTCAGAATACGTTCGGAGAAAATAATTAGCAATTTTGATCTGCAAACTGAAGCAGTAAAGATTATAAATTCAACGTGCGCAAGTAAGTAATGTTGATTGAACTATATTAACCACTGCCTTGTGTGTATATGCCTTTCATACCTGCAATTAGAAATATTGTGCAGTAGACAACAACATTTTCAGCTACGATTTGCATAAGCAGACAGCTTTCGCATTCTGCACGCTTCATTAGAGCGAAGTCTGAAATGGTACATGCTGCATTTACATAAAGGGGGCTATATTATGGCTATTTATTATATGAATAAATTTGGAACGTACATTGGCTTAATTATGTATGTTACTGCTACTGCTACACGAATCCTCGGTGAATAGGATTTCCATAAAACCAAACTGTGCTCAGCTATCCTTACCTTTGTTCAAGTCTCTACATAATGCAGTCTACCTGGTTTTGAGGCTTGAGGTTGCAAATGTTATACAAGGTATCCGAAAAAGATGAGACGCTTTCAGACTTACTACAATACATAACTCCGCAGTTCACACGCCTTAGAATTACACATTGTAAATATGTGACTGAAGCAGAAAAAACATTATACCTGGTCCCATTTTAGACTTCACGAGGTCTTATTTATGATCACTGTATTAATTGTATTAAAATTTCCCATTGTTGTAAAAATGTTAGTCAATGTTAATTTAAAGTTTCTTAAGAATTCGAATTAAGCAGTTCACTATATTCCCCGAATTCCAATATAACTGTACATAGAATAATTTTTTAGAATAAAAATCGGAACACATTGTAGTGTTGTATTCTTATCACAGCCCTTGCTTACAAAATGAAAGGAATTGTATTAAGGAGCTTACTTAAGTGTGAGTGTTTATAGAACACCCTGTACATTATAAATGGTGTGGTATTCAGTAAGAGTGATGTGATGAAGTATAGTGGTAGAATCTTGTTTTGTGCTATATAATGATGATATATTTCTATAGGGAAATAGAAAAGCAAAGTGTCTATTTCATTAGTGGAGCGAGCACCTCATATTCACACTTACCTATATATATTATAGCATTACAAGAGGAGGAAAGTCGTGGCACAGGTTTTACGGCTGTGGCAGCCACTAGATCATACACACTTGCCCTACCTAACAAACCAACGAACCAAACACAAATCGGTCGCAGTTCTTCGTCTTTGTTCACTCACTCGCTCACTGAGCAGTCAGTAGCATTGATTTTACTTTCACCACGAATGGATAGACGAGTTTACTAAATAGAACTATGGAATATTTGTTGCTGCAATACCAACACTTATTCTATTACTATGATATAACATGTGATATGGGGAACACGACTATAATATATGACTTTGTCTGTCTCCAATATCATTTCTCTCATTCAACGCACACAAATATACCTATATAGACTGTGCTTTTTCTGCTTCACATTAACTATGTATGGGTTTCTTTTTTGCTGCTCATGAATTCATTTCTTTCACAGATCGACTGCACTCTACCCAGGGCATCCCCATTGTTATTTCTCTATGTACGATTTCTCTCAAGTTTATATACTGTCTGTACAGTATATATTATATCGATATACTTCTAGTAATGTTTTCGAGTACCTATAACTGTGAATCATGTAAAAACTGGAAGGCTGTTCAGAGCGAAAATCGAAGATCTACTAATGTCCACGCACGAAAGCATTCGAATCTAAACACAAACTAACTAGACTTGACTACAAGGGGAAACCATAGTAGGAAAAATTCGGGCCAGAAAACAAAGGCTAATTTATTAATGTATTCTGTGGATTTTTTAGTCCATGGTTTCTTTTTGTAGTATATATAAGTTTTCAAACTCGATTCAACAAACAACACGTACGAAAAACAAGTGTGTTCAAAAAGAATTCATTTTACTCACACATATCTATGGGTATGCAACCTCTTTCCAGATTCATTCAATTACAATACATACCTGTTTATCTAAATACAGAATAAAATACCTGAATTTCATTTTTATAGAAATTAATTTTTAAATTGAATAACTGAACTTTTATTCGTCAAAGTCTTACCATTTAATAAAAGTTATATTCAGGTAAATTGTTATTATAAACATAAGCATAGCTAGGATTTGGTTTCTGGGAAAGGTCAAACTCAAAACATCACGTATATATGAGCGAAAAATTTGAGCAAATTTGGGTAAAAATGAACATAAAATACATCAAATTCGCACATAGCGTGAAAAATTGCGATTTTGTGAAGTTTTTTGGAAAAATAACCTTTTTTCCGAATTTCGGGGAGGGGTGGGGGCAATTAACCCCATGCCCCGACTATGCCAGTTATTATAAATGTTAGAAAAAAGTGTGCATTAAAAATTAAGCAGTGATTGTAACTCAAAATTTGTATTTATATGTATTTCAAAATTATAATAATGCGCATTATATAGTGTTACATGACTTTAGCTTTAAATACTCCTCTTGAACAAGTTATGTAAAATAAGATATTGCTAATTTTTGAAATCACAAACCAAAACAATGTACACCCCATCTTATTCTATGCAGTAGAATTTTTAACTCTTTTACAATCACGAAGAGCATACAGTAGTGTACGTCTTTAAATCTGGTGCATTTGGAGTCATATTGAGTAGAAATCACAAAACTTTTGCTATATTCATGAGTAAATCGTATAGGAAAAATGTGGAGATAATTACACCCACACATCCCCAGGACTAAACAACACTCCACCAACAAATCTCAATGTCTACTCATTTCATTGAGTAATTAGTCCCTCTATTTTAAAAGCTAAGGTAAAATGCAGTTCCTAATTTACCAAGGATTTATAAAGCTCCAGAAACGACCAAGCTTTCACTTAGTTTAATAACATGGGATGGTGCTTTCCATTGTGTTGGTTTTTTGTGGATAAGGAGATGAAACATCGCTTGTTAAACGTAGATAGCGGAAATGAAATATTATTATAGCGGTACAGACATAGTTACGTAGGTACATGTTTGTGTGTTGAGCAAAACGATCAAACAAGCAGTGTATATAGTACAATATGTGTTGCTAGAAGTAATTCAATGGTATGGGTACTTGTTGTAGCCTCAATAGTGCTATAGTAATGGAAATGAAAGCAGAGCAGGTGTGTACACTGTTAACGGACATAAATATATTGAAATGTATTTGATGCACAGTAAAGGGCCTGCTAAACTCCGTGTCTGGTTTTCACAGTAACTACACGTTCTGGGAACCAGGCTGAGTGTTCTGGCGTAGGACAGCTAGAGTATATTTATGTAGAGCACTGCAATTTATTCTCTCGGCTCATTTGATTCAGTAAAGAGGAATAAAAGGGAACTGGGGAGCTGCATGTTTCACACACGAAACAATCCAAAATGCCTACTGGAACAAGCCTTTACAGAAACACTGGAGAGAGTGAGAGAGCCGTGGAGCTGAACACATCACTTCCTTTTTGTTCCACCAGTGCCCTTTTCTGAAAAACTTTGTCCCACTTCAAGCTTTCGCCATCATCGCTGGTAATGCTTTCCTTTATTTTACAGAGTAGGCACATCAGATGTATGTACTACTATAGAACTGCTAGCCGTAGCAGTCTGTATGAAGAAAACACAATCGAGCAATGTTAAAATTACAGCACAGAGGGAACTTTAACGGAACATCCTCCATAACATGCCAGAATCAGCTTGTATAGTTTATATAAGTAGTAGACTAGGGAATAACTCTATGGGACAGCTGAAGTAGAAGCAACGAATGCTCCATGTAGCATGTAAAGAAATAAACTCATACGTTGCCACTCTGTTTTACATGTGAATTACGGATCTAAAAGCACAATAATGGTAGGTATGTACTACAATCTAACATAAACTCATGGCTAACTGCAATTACAGTCCAGATCTTGACCACCGTAAAGTAGCTCAACCAATCCAATAACTTAAGTATATGAGCATTATAAATATTAGGAAACATAAAACGAGATCTATGTGAAAAAACTGGAAGTGATACACACTTTTGCTGATTTATCACCGTCCCTCCGGTATACTAATGACAAATCATTTTCTTAACGACTAAATGGACCTTATCCATCTTTACTTATCTATATTACCTTTATCCGCCTTATACACAACGCACATACAATGTCAAATTAAAATGTATTCAAAATTCGGTAGAGCCATCCCATTCAATCACTGTGAAGCTACATACACTATTTCTACAAAAACACAACGCATACATTACATACCTACCTATAAGTACCTTCATTTTCGCAGGTTTTTCTAATTTTGAAAACATGTACCTAGAAAATAATTGTAGTGACATTTTGGCTGTGTGGATGATACCTATATAAACTCTCTGCCTCGTATTAGTGAAAGAATAATTACAATCGCAGAATCGCACACACACACAGAAGTTTGGAATAGCTGTAGTTAGTACCTGTGTCGTACAATCAACCACAATACTAAAAGTAATGCATATACTTATTTCAATTTCAATGGAATATAGAGGGAGAGTGCATTGTTCCGTAACTAAAACTGATTGTGCGAGTTAGTACTATATAAAACTTATGTCTTAAATATAGAGTTGAAACCACACAGTTAGCTTAGCATGTATGTTTTAGGCTCTAGTAATGTCGTGAGCGTGTGTTCTGCTAAATCGTCGAATCTTTTCTACTGCTGGAGAAGTAGGGTAAGGTAAGGAATATAAGCAGATGCCTTTAATAGAGAATGGTAACATGATGCCGACATTGCATTCGCCATCACCACGATTCGCCAGGACTAAAAAGAGTAGGAAAGAAGGGAAGGAAGGAGTCGGAATGAAAGCAGAAGTCTGCTGTGGACAGATCAACATTTATATAGTTGTTACTATACACTTTCCTTTTCTGCTGTGTTGTATGTTCCAGGAAAATAATATACGGTAGTAGTTATGCTATTGGCCAGTACAGTTAGTACAGTATGGCCAGATGCGTAGGTTAAGCAAGGAGCATTGCATTGGAAGTGTATATTTGTATTTATAACCAGGCTGACTACTGAAGAGGAGGAAAAGCCCAGAGGAACTTTAGTGTCCCTGCCGAATATCTAGACGAAGTCGTCGTAGTATTTATGATTTTACTCGCTTTTAGGATTGCATGCTTTTACTCTGATGTACTTTTTCCTTTCTCTCTCGTGTTCTGGCATGGCACTGCTGCTGCTTCTGAGGCTGCTGCTAAGGCTGGCCCACACACAACAACAGAAGAACAACAGAATGCGAAACAGAACAAAGCTAGCCTGGTGGCCAGCTTAAGTTGTCTCAAGTGAAATCCCTAGCCGTCTGACTGAGCTGAACTACAATTTCACTATAATACAAAAGCATGCACCAGCTCTTGCTCTCTTTCTAACAAAGACTGCATAGCAATACCACTACTCAGGTCATTTGAGTTCGGTTCGATAAGTATTCCAAGTACGTTTCGTCCAATTCATCTCTCTAACTCTCTTTTCTCCTTTCTCACTTGCTCTCTCGCTTTCTCTCCCTGTCTTTCTCTGGTCAGTGCAGTCCTCCCAGGACTTACACTCCTTGTCCTTCCTGTACTAGTACTTGACTCAACTATTGTGGTTCGTTCCCATATACACATACATACACCTACATACACGACAAAAACCAAAGAACTAACGAAGGAACCATGCAAGATATTCAGGGATCTTTTACTCGTACAGATCAGAGTAGCTTGTACTTATGTGTAAGTAGTAGCAATAGGTACCTTAGCTAGCCTAAGTTGTGTTTTCCTTTTGTCAGTACGTTACCTACTGTATTCCATACTGTCCATACTCCTTTTGCGTATTTTAGTTCTTTTCTATGTAATTCAGGCCAGACACGAAGAATTTTGGAAAGTTTGACCTCCTTTTCGCGTCTCTGACATAACGGATAAATTTAATGCTTTTCGTCATTCCGAGAGTCGAGGAGAAAACTTTTAGGTAGTATACACTTCTATTATCTGTAGGAGTACAGGGTAGTAGCTCTTCCATTTCTATCCACCTACTAATACTCATGGCCATCAACTATTCCAGCAACTATTCACTTTCTCCGTAGGATTTTCTCCGGTTGGAATCCAGTCCACTATATGGAGTGCTTCCAACGTATATAACAGCCACTCTACTCCCTTCTACTACAACTATAGACTCTCATGTCCACAGTTATTACATCACCAATTAGCGTTATCCAGGATTCACTGCAATACAGCCCAGCCACACCACACAACTAACTAACAACCATATAATTCAATTGCTTTAATGGCTGCGGTCTATCTCTACTCGCTTATTAGTTCTTTTTCTTTTTATGCACTTCTTTTTATACACCTAGCCCCCTAGCCTGTATTCGGACAAACACATTAGCTATATATGGTACAGTCAGTATCTCTACGGGATTTGGTTGGCCAACGTTCAGCCACTTGATTGGCATTGTCCACTTTACTTGACAAATAGTTTAACTTCCCCCTCTTCTGCCTACTTCTTCCCTGTCAATAATTTCCAGAATACAATCATTATTCCCAGAAACTCTACTTAATAATATACCCAATGAAGTTCGTTCATTTCACGGTAGGTAAGTTCCTACATTAATTTACAGTCGTACCAGACTTCCCAATTTGGCATTATGTATGTAAGTAGGTATGGGTCAGTATATAAGGTGCTATACAGACAATAAAACAGATATAGGAAATCTTTTGTGCGACTGGACGACGGCGATCATCTCAGTCCGTCCCATTTCCTACCAAACGGCAACCCTAGTGTAATAACCAAGTGAAGCGAGTAGCATTACATACTACGTGGGTGGTTTTGGTTTAGTTAGTTCTATTTGCACAAGTTTAAGGGAGACTACGTGTAGCAGGTTAGGTTAGGTAGCTCTGGTTGGTATGTAATGTACCTAATGCTGATTATCGATGTATCGATAAGCGTTTATCGGTTCGATGATCTATCGATACGATGAGCTATCGATACGAT
>JAQFYB010001013.1:0-38701 GCA_034694085.1 Pogonognathellus longicornis
GTGTAGTAGGTAGGTAGATCGGCATTGTTGGTGCAAGGGCTACGTTTCGGTATCGGGTCGTTGGTTGAACCTGGTACTGGACCACTCAATTTTTTGCATCTATTTACCATGAGTTTAGATGTTGACAATACGACACGACTTCACATCTTTATGATTTGTGTTTGTAACAAGCATAGCATAGGTATACACACAGAAAGTGTAAATAAATATGTGGTTTAATTTTAGACTGCGTGCAGACAAATGAGTACAATATAGAAATGATGAATGAAATGGATGAATGTATGAATACATAAGTATGTACCTTATAGCTACAATAAAAAACTTGTGTACCTACCTATGTGTACTAATGTTAGAGAAAATGAAATAAGTAATTTATTTATTATTGGATTCTATTCCTTCTTTATAACTTTGGGGTTAAAATAAAGTCCAGTTGGTCAACCTGAGGACCCATATCAGGTACCTTACGAATGGGATGACCTTCTGATAGTGGAACTCTTTCCAGAAATTTGTAATCAGTCCAATCCCCATATAATTCCTGAATATCATTTTCTCCAGCTGCTCTAGGAGGTCCCGGAAATTTTGTTCGGTCGTACTCAACTGTCTCCAGCAAATAACGAAAAGCATAATCTATAAATTATAAACAAATTGATTTGAGAAATATTATTAGGTCAAAGGTATAACATTATTATGTCAATTCAGATCAGAGAATTTAGAATAAAATATTGTGAGATTAACTATATAACATTTGCATATAAATATTAAACTAACAGCTTCCATCGGAATTTTGAACACTTCGTTGAATCATTTTGATGTAAGGGACTCTGACAAAATAATCCACAGCAATAAGTGATCCTCTGTCCCAAACGAAATCAAAGGGTCCCCATTTTTCAATTGGACATTTAAATAGGTCTCCATAAAATATTATAAGCCTCTTATCTTCTGTCTCATATGTGGAAGTTTCTGTTCTAAATATGAACTTGAAGTTATTTTCTTCAGCTAAGGTCTCAATAGCCTGAAGGACTCCTTCTATAGCAAACACCTGGAAACCAAAACTCAACAGATAAGCCAAATCCCTCGTTTTTCCACAGAGGGGAACAAAAAACTTTTTCTTCGAATTTCTTTCCAACTGATCTTTATCACAATCCTCCGGAGAACCGGTCAAGGTTTCTATATATTTCATGAGCATTGGATTGACTCCACTCAAATGCCATCCTATTCTATTTTCAGTCCACCTTGTTGCCCAATAATTGACATTACTGTCTACTTCCCCTGAATCTGTTTCCGGTTTACTCATTTTCAATTGACAAACAGAGCTTAAGCCTGATTTTTCAACTGTACACTCAATATCATCTGCATCTGTTTCATGATAGTACGCGTAACAGCAAAAAATCTCAGTCTCAATTTGTTGTTCGAAAACCTTCAAAATTTCCTTATGCCCCTATGTGTTGTATATTGTATTCACGAATTTCTTAACTAATAAAGGAGCTCTGATTTCACTAAGGACTCCTTAAAATCATTCTCTCGGTTCGTATAAATTCATTTTATTTTATAAAACATTTATACGAACCTCCAAAGCATTGCACCATACTGCATTTTACATATTATGGCAATTTCGGTAGAAGAAAAATTAACCAGCGCAAACCATGAAACTGGACCACCCTACAGAATGAAAAGTCAACTAGGTGAGGTGCTTTACTAACATACATACAAACTTACACACGTTGTAGTATTTTCAACGTTAAAGGTATACCTAAAAATACATGTACTGATTTTATTGATTTCTCTTCAGCTGAGCTCCTCTTTCTGTAGTCTAACTTGATTAGGTGTATAGAATATATACTTTAGTAAATATTTTATCATTTTACAAATAGAAGTGTAGTTTATTTGTTGTTGAGCTAAACATCTTATCTTTAGAATAATTTGTTTTACCTTCCTCTTTCCAGGACGATAGGAATTAGTAGATGTGATTAGAAGGATGGATACTTCTGAAACATTGATGGAAGTTGAAGTTAAAGAAAGCAGTGAAAGTTTAGATACAACTATAAATCCTCTATTCAACCAATTGGTAAGCTTAAAATCAATTAACTTACTACATATTTCATTACAATGAAACTTCAACTCTGCTTTATTTGATTTCGTAAACGTAGCAGGAGACATTTACACAAGCCAGTTAAACAAAATAATTATTTTATTCAGTCCAGCTTTCGACCAACATTTTGTCGTATCTGTAATCGGAAACAGATTTAAAAATCAATTTTGGCTGTAAGACTGCAATTAAAATGGAATATATTTCTTGCTCCATATAGACAGTCATTTCTTTTTTAACGACAAAATTTAAGATGTTGATAAAAAGCTGAATGCAAAATAAACAATTATTTTATGGTATAGCTGATGTTACAAAAGCGTCAAGTTTACGATTTCTAAGGCTTAAAAATGGTCAAACTTGCCATTAAGAATCAGTTTATATATCTTTCTATGTGTCTGATTTTTATGTAGGTTCTGGATAAAATCTTCAGCTACTTGCCTTTAAAAGACATCTTAAGTTGCCGAGTTACATGTCGAGATTGGTATTTTCATAGTTCGTTGAAGAAGAAAATTCATGAATGTCTCGAGCTTAATTTTGGTGAAGATTTGTCAAATTCAGAAAATCATTTAGATAGGCTTTCACAGTTTAATGATGTTATGAGAAAAAGTTGCTGGGTTCCTTTCACTAAATTTTCACTATGCTACATTCCTGTCAAAGAGCCCATTCTTGAAGAATTCTTTGAAATTTGTGGCCCGTCAATGAAATACATAAAACTGAGAATGAGCAAAAAAGACATGAATATCTACGATTTCAGTGAATTGCTGGTGAAAAATTTACCAGTGTTACACACCCTAGAGATAGCTGGATTATCAAACAGAGCGGTTTTCTCCCAGAAATTATTTCCTGAGTATGACGAAGTACCACAACTTCAGAACCTGAAATGTTTGATTCTACAAGAAACTCGTGTAAGAATAATAAACTTTTTGGTTGTGCTTCTTCAAGCTTCTGTAAATCTTGAAGAAATAATCATTACATCTGATACAAGAAGAGACTGGGACAATCAGAGTGGAATAATGAATTCACATTCTCCGGCTACGGCTTCTGTACTCTCAGCACTAATATATGCCAACAAAAATCTATGCAAATTGAAAAGACTCAAATGCGAAATCCTGGATCGTTCTAATATAAATGTGCTCATTAATTTGGCTGAACAGGGGATGAGGCTTAACTCCCTTGAAATGAAAGGTGTGGCAAATGATTGTGATGCAGATATTTTCGAAACTTTTCTTTCAACGCAACAAGAATGTTTGCAGATATTTTTCACCTTTCAACCCAAGTTAAACACAAAGAAGAAAGTTCTCCAAGATAAGCAACCATTTAGACTGTTAATGCCTTCCAGAATGCACGCATTAAAAATTATACAACTGGCCTACAGACAAAAGGATCAATCCCTTCCAGTTTTTCCTATATCCTATTCGTCACAGCTTCCAAATCTCCAGGTTTTAATCATACATGGATGGGCTCCTTTAATGAACTTAAACGACTACTTTTCTCATTCGCACAACAGAATTCCACATTTGTCTTTGCGAGAGTTGATTCTCCCTGGAGGGATCGAAGACGACGACTTTCCTAATATTCTGTCCCAGATTTTTCCCAATGTAATCAAATTGGAAATCATTAGTCCCAGTAATGGCTTTCTACAATGTTTATGGCAATCATGGCCGAAGCTGGAAATACTCAAATTAACAGCAGCTCCTGACGTCAATTTAGATTCCGGATTTACTGGAATTTCTCATAAAGTCTGTGAAAGCGTACTCCATAACTCCGACATGTACGACCACCTAGATGGGGAAAAGGCCGAAGAGCGATCTTCCATTAGCAATCTAAAATGTACGTGATTTCATTCCATTCCTTTCATATGACATCTTTCGCTAACTAATTATTTACAATTACGTGTTTCAGGTTTAAGAAAACTTGTGATAATTATACAAGTGGAAGAAACGGAAATTAACATCTCTACCATAACAGATGTAACTGGCTACTACGCATTTACTAAAATGGAGCATTTGCGATGGCTTCAAATCATTTCCACTAATTGGTATGAAGGAATTCTTACAAAAGATTGTAGTGGGGTAAGTACACTTTAACTGAACTGTATAAGTATTACATATGAATTTATGAAAGTACACATCCGTACCACCGGCGTAACCAGGAGGCAAGGGGCAATTCCCCCGAAATCCGGAAAAAATAGGTTATTTTACCAAAAAATACCAAAAATCGTGAAATTTTTAATGTATTATTTTTTGTTTATTTTTGCCCAAATCTGCATATTATGGCCTTATGTTTTGAGTTTGCCCCCCCCCCCTCCGAAACAAAATCCTGGCTACGCCCATGACCCGTACTAATGGCTAAAATTGACAAAATGAAATATGCAGCATGAAATATTAGTTGTTTCTTTTTAGATTTCAACGGAGTGCTGCAAAGAACTTAAGAGTATCTTAGCCAATACGTGTGTTTTCATTGGAGATAAAACGTCTGATAAATAACAGCGATAAGATGGATGGAACGAACTACTTAACTTAAAAGCCTTGATTAAGGTCCTTTTCATAAACAATGAATTCCCTGTTATCTCTACGCTCTCTCTACGTTATCTCTCTCTTCAGAAAGTGACGCTGACGCTTATGCATTATTTTAAGAGAATAAAATACCTCACGGATTTAGTATAACCTATATGAGAATATTTCGACTTATTTTTCTAAAGCATAGCCAAGTATTACCATTTTGTAGTTGTAAAGCCATTTTTGAACACTAATTAAAACTCGGGCATGACAAACACACCGGGATACAAATAGCAGCCTGTATAGAAAGTAAGTACAAAACTGTTGAAGAAAAGTTGCTTTCCCTGAACTTTTTTCTTTCACCATCACGCATTGCTCAGCTCGCACTTTCACGAATCCTGGAAGTGACGGATAGGGGCACTTTGAAACGAACAATTTGGACTAATCAATAATAAACAAACAGACTGACTGGCCCTTGTGGCGGAAACCTTGACCATTGTAGTCCTATTATCCAACTCCATTCAATATCCACATCGCAATCTTCAATCTTTGTACATTACCTATTGTGTTTGTATGTTCACAAACAAACACAATTCTTAACTAAAATCGATTTTAATGAATATTTATTTTTACAAAAATTTGCCAGTTAGTAAGTATAAAGGCTTAAATCAACATTTTTACAGTGTCAAGTGTTAAGTGTGGACTTTTATTTAATCAAGAAACTGAATCATACAAAATAATTAAATAATAATCAATAATTTTTGATAATTGCAGGAATTATCAGTTAAACTTATATTTTTAATATTGCTTGTATTAGAGTCTAGAGTTGACGTGACACGTCAACTTTGTATATAATATTGTGCTCTATGTCCCATTTCCCTATCGTTAATTGTTAAATTTCAAGTACTGATCGTTTTTAATGAGATTAATTAAATGCAGACTAAATGCATGATGCTTCAAACATCATTGGCCAAAAAAGATAACTACAAACTCAACTACCCTGATCGAAAATTCATTACAAATCTATAACAAATAATTGCTGGAAACCAGATTCGAGATTTGTTTTGACTGACTGTTAAAAGTTAAATAAATATGTACCTACAAACTATCAGCTGTTTACAAACAACAGTATAGCTGTGTAATTTCCACTTTTGCCTATTGAACTCTGAACCTGAACATTATTATTCCTGTTGGAAGTCTGTAACCATTGAACATACATACAAAACATAAATTATGAAGTTGCCAATACAAATACAGTTTTAGCTAGTCCTCATCTTTTGAGCTTTAGTTATTACGAGAATAATACATAATAATAATATTGAATTGACGAAAAAAGGATTTCAGAGGAGCCATTAATGATTAAAGGAATTGAAAGAGTTTGAGTTTATTCAAGTTTATTGTACAGATGTACATTGACTATTTATTGTTTGAAACAAAGAGATCGTATGGGTGGTTTATGTAAAGATAAGTGTTCAAAAAATTAGCGTTATTAACTGATGTTTTTCGTGTACACAAATTCTGCATACGAAATCTGAAATGAACTTGCTTAGTGACACTTTACATCCTGTGTATCAAGTGAACTAGTAACAAACACTAAATTAAAGCCATCAATTGTGATTTAAAGTAATACTTTGTTCAACTCACTTAATAACATGACTATAACTACAAACTTTTTGGTCAGTACAAGTTCCATTTTATCGACAATTCAGTCATGATATTAAACAGTGCAGATTGGCTTTATAAGTTTCGTATAATTATAAAATAACTTTTTGTTTTACAGATTTGATACTTGACCAATACAGACTTCATGCTTCCACCGACTGTGGAGGATAAGGTAAATAATATTTTTATACGTTTTATTATCAATGTCATGGACACATTCTCTATAGTAGTGTCCGTGGCATTGCTTCTTACGTTTTCATGAAAGACATGAAAGACTGAACAAGTAAGCGTAAAGTGAAAAGTTATACAACTAGTATCGCTAATAATCTCAATCAGTAAATTGATATCGTTTTCCTTTGTCCGTTATAGATTTGTGAGTAATCTCCTTCGTCTTACCCGAAGTCTAAACTAGCTGCTTAATTTTTGAATCGGGACTAGATCGCTATAGCTTTGGCTAAACCGGGGTACAGTTTGGGTGGTTACCAATTGAAAGGCCAATTCGTGGAGAATGGCAAGCGGTCCCTCAGATTTGCGCAGGTTGACATATTCGTATACATACAATGAGGATTCCAATGCAAATCGTTGTACAATTTACGAAAAAAATTGTATGCACATATAAATATGAAAGACCTCTTTCCATTCTCCATGAAATGGCGTTTGGGTCGGTACCAACCTTATAACATTTGGGCCAACCTACCTGCTCTAACTCAAATTAGCGATGTAGTACCGATTCAAAGTTATTTTAGACTTTGTGTGATACCTAGGAGATTAAGGTTTAACCTTAAACCATAATCATATTATGTTAAATGTTAGATAAATTGATATAACTATCATACAGTTACCCAATGTGAATAAAAGACTACTCAACCATAAAAGACTACGGGTTTACCTAATATGTAATTGGCAAAGCTGATGTTTCCTTTTATAGGCGAATTTGGTCGAAGTTCAAGATATGGTTGTGATTGTTAAGGCGGACAAGAAACAAAGGCCAGCAGTAATTTCATCATCAACCAGCTCATCCATGTTGCAATGTCCATCCCGCACGTTCGTCAAAACCATCCTTAAAACGTTGCTCAAACTCATCATCAAACTATGGCGTTGGGCGTCTTCGTTTGTTATCGTCATCTTTTTTGCCGCTTGGTTTTACGGCGGAATTCTTCCCTACATCGTTTCAATTGTTGCTATATTTAGTAAGTAAATCTTATTCACTTACTCTCTTAAAAATCTAAGATTCTGTATCGTGATTAAACCATTATTGCAATACTGCATTATACCTAACTATAGTTTATAACTCAGGGTCCAACTTAATGTACATACACGTGAGGAATATTAACACTTTGATTTGTTGCATTCCTTCTCTGATGTGTATGCATTTCTACAGATAGAGTCGCAATTATTGAGGTTTATAAGTAAACGTAGGTATTTTAAATTGTTTCCGTTGGTCTTATAAAATCAACCCCTCATGTATATGTCCAACGGCAAGTCGTCATGGTTAAACACAGTTGGCTTTTTGCTTGATGTAAAAATGGAATTGTTCAAAGATGTGGAATGAGAAATTGCATTCAGAATCTATCAACGGAAACTGAACATCGACTATGCAGCTTTATAATAATTCCATCTTAGCTTTCAATCATTATTTCGAAAATTGGCAGTGATCAAATATAAATATTAACTTTATAAGCAAATTGGTCCAGTGTAAAATAAAACATTGGGACATAGATGACCCTAGCTAGAAATCGTTACCCTACAACTAAAAGTTGAATAAAAAATGGGTTGCCCGTTTTCAACGTTCCCTATTTGTCCACCGTCAATTTGTCTTAGAAATGTCTTCATCCCTAAACAGCATTGGAATTTCTTCCCGGATGGCAAACCTTTTATTAAAAATGAAATTGTATATTTTAATTTGTATAATGGTGAAAGTAAAAATAATTCTAATTGTTAAATAATTCTAATTTTTCAGGTTTGGGGTACCATATTTCTGACACATTGTTGTATCAACCTGATGTACCAGTTGAGTCAAGATTATTTGTTCCATCTCCGCAAAACTATTCTCTTCCATATGAGGCTGTGACAATCAACACTAGGGATCGAGTCAAGCTGCATGCATATTTGATTAAACAACAGCGACCTAATAGTCGACATCTTCCTGTAGTTCTTTACTTCCACGGAAATGCAGGAAATATTGGCCACAGGTAGTATTTCAGAATTCAGAATGTCATTTTGTTTAATTTGAATCCAATCACTTTCAACAATACAATTTGTTTAATCAAAGCTCTCTACAATGTTGTAATTAAATATTTCAGATTGGACAATGTTAAGATGTTTTATCAAAAGCTCAAGTGTAACATATTAATGCTTGAATATCGTGGATATGGTCATTCTGAGGTATCAAAAAAAAACAATATATTAGTGTAAATTAGCCCATCAACATATAATGCGGTGTCCTCAACAACTATGTATTCATTCTTTTTAGGGAACTCCTTCTGAGAGTGGATTTTACTTGGATGCGCAAGCTGCATTCGAATTCGTGGATGGAAGAGATGATTTGGACTCAAATAAAATCATTTTATTTGGACGTTCTTTAGGTGAAAGAATATTCGAGTTATTTGGCCCAAAAAATTTTTTTTAAAAAAACTGATTATGATTTGGTTTTAATGATGTACACTAATATAATATTTATTGATGTGTCATTTTGCAATCTTTAGGTGGTGCCGTTGCAATTGATATGGCTGCAAGATCTGATTATCGTGACAGAATCGCAGCTTTAATCGTGGAAAATACTTTTTCATCGATACCTGATCTCGCTAAGGTTCTTTTTCCTCTGCAGTTTATACGTTGGGTGCCGAAGTTTTGCTTTAAAAATCGAGTAAGAGAAAATACTTATTAAACGCTTTCCAAGTTGTCATTGTTGTTCCAAGTGTTACAAAATCCTTATCCCTTATTTTCCCTACTCGTCGGTGTAACTTTCTGTTGAAGTTTCTAAAAACTAAATTACTTGTACATTCATGACTTTTGTTCTGTCGTTTCAGTATGAGAGCCTACAAAAAGTCTCATCGGTAGTGTGCCCCGCTATGTTTATTTCTGGTACAAAAGATGAATTGATTCCTCCTACGATGATGTCAGATTTGTACACTCGTTGCGCTTCAGCGACGAAAAGACTGAGAAAATTTCCCGGAGGACATAATGATACGTGGTTGTGCAAAGATTACGCAACTCAATTGGGAGAATTCATTGAGGGGGTAATGGATAATGAATTTTTTATTTAAATAATTTCATAGAACACCTATTTCGTATGTTCTATTTATACAAATGTACCAGGCAAATAAAAACTGTACTTTCTCTTTTCTATGCATACATTTTATGATTTTTGTTTGAACTTTCACAGGTAGGGACAGCAGGACCAAACGGTGCAAACTATCAACCATTTAGTGACGACATTGTCTAAAATAATTTCAAATGCTTTTACTACACCTCTAATATTTCTACCTAAGGTAATTACCATACAATTACAGCTAACACTTAACTTGTCATTCTACATAAGGTTAGTGTTAGTTAATTTAATTGTAATGACATTATGAAGATGCACATCTTTTTAAAAAGTGGGGTATATGTAGAACAGGAAACGTAACATTACATTATCTTAAGTGAAAGGTTTAAAAACCTATTTCACTCTGTATAAAGTTAATATCAAAATTTAATGTTGATAAAAAATTAAAAAATCGCTTCTTAAATATTAAATAATTCAACTATTATTGGTGTACTACGTGTGTACTAAATAGAAACAAGATTGTATACTATTTACTTCTACTGTCGATTTAAGGAAGCAAGTATTTATGGTCATCAACAATTTGTAAATGCTCATGTTTTGACGTCAGTCTTACGTTGAAAACTTATGTAGTCCAAATGTATTATGTTGTTGTTGAAGTATTTTAAAGTTTTAGAAAGTCGGGAATATTGAATGGACGAAAAATTACATTGAATTTCGGTAGTTGTTAAAACAGTATTGTTGATTAATTACTCAAATGAATTTTGTCCGAATTATGTACTATTCTTTATTCCATCGCTTAATCTCGTCGTTATACTATACATCTACTAGTAAGTTTATGAGCTGGCGTACCATTGTATTTTTTACGCTTCCAGTGTTTAGATGTAGTAGCCATCACGTAAACAATAAAATATGATGTACTTTACTCTGCTCTGTTATTTCTTTCAATGACATATTTCCATGTATTATAGAAACCTTGATTGATTATAAGTTATAAGTCTATTGAATTAATCCATTTTATAAAACTGGCGTATCCATATAATTTTACCTAATTGGGCACTTTCAAGTTGCTTAAAACGAGTTGAATGCAATATACGTTTGATCAAGTTAGCATTTTCCACGTGGTATTATATTGTACTATACATTCGAAGAGCAGTTAAAAATATATCTTTAAAAGCCATAGAAGCTAAAAAATGCCTGTAGCAACTTCAAGAGCCTTCACAAAGGTGTAACTTTGAGCTTTGCCCTTAAGATGGAGAAAGCAATAAGCCTTTCTCCAGCTGGTTCTTCTAAATCATTTTCACTTTGTTTATATCTGCATTTATTCAGATTTGACCTTAGGGCATGGATTTAAATCCCTTTTAACCAAACGTCGATGTCATCGTCATATATTTTATGCAACACAAAATGCAAGTGCTCTAACCTAAACATCTAAACATTTATACTTTTGTTCTTATGTAACGTAACAAGTTAACAAAGTACATATTCTATAAGTCTGTAAAAGGATTGGCTAATAAATAATAAAAATTAATGTTCAAAGATAAAGTTTAAATCAACTTTATGTAAAAATCCCACGCTAAATACATTACATGCTTAAACTAATGGCCCAAGCGGCTCAACTAATATGATGCATTTGCAGAATCGGGTAGGCAGAATTCATATTTGTATATTTCTGCAGTGTTAACGTTAACCCTGTCAATGGAAGGACGCTAGTATGATATTAATTTTTTTGATTGTTGCAAAGCACAAGGCAATTACTAGAACGGCCGTATCTATAAATCGATTTCGGGGAGGGCAAAATTCTCAAAAAGAGGTTATTTTGCCTTGTTTGGGATTTCGGGGAGGCCATTGTTTCCTTGCCCACCCCGCCACCCCCCTGAATACGGCTATGTCAAGTATACTGGATAAATGCTTTCTCCGAGCGTGTGAAAGCTGGAGGAAGATTTCACACGAGTATGAGTGAGTGACTTGTGTGTGCGTGTGGTGAGATTGAAGGTAATTCGTGTGAGCGAATCCTTGCATAATAGCGCAAAGCAAAAAAGGATCAAGAAAGAATCATCAGATGTACGCAAATAGGTAGAGGTTCCGAAGTTGAAAGTTCCAATTCCAATCCAAATGAAGCGTTCAAGTATACGAAAGTTATGTCGTTAACTTTAATTTCTATCAAGCAAAGGTTGCCTTTAAATATTCATGTAAATATTTTTATTGCCATTGTAAATTGCAAAATAATCTCTTGACAAATTAATTATTAATCTCCTTTTTGTCACCAAAGAAACTTTGGAAATTAGTTAGAAAAGGTTCAAAGCAATTACGAGTACAAAAACCTAAAAAGAGCAATATTTTTTGTTTTTGGTGTCCACCGAAATAACGTTAGAGCGCTACAAAATTGTGGCTCATCAGAATAAAATTAGCACAACATTTTTAGTAACACTGCTAGAAGTTTGTTCCGTGCTTACTTTCCAAATTGCTATCCAAGAAGGTAAAGTTGGCTTCAAATATTCTAAGTTCCAATAAGGACAAATACTAATCTTTATTTACTAACTAAATTAATCTTTTCGCTTCACAGATAATAAGATTCATTCTGTTTCATTTGTTTGCAGGGTACATTGATAATTGGCATTCTATAAATTATGACATCCACAAATGGACCTGACCTCCTCCTTTACTACTATCCATACTCGTTCGCCTCACAAAAGGTAAAAGTAAATAATTTTGCCAGTTTTAATTAATTCCAACTAAAACTGTGTTGTGTATAATGTCATATCGTATGTGTCCTTGATAATTTACAGGTGGTAATGGCTCTCACTCAAAAACACATGAAGTTTCGTACAAGTATGGTTGATATCCATAAAGGGAAACAGTACTGCAGATCATTTTTAGCTCTTAATCCTCGGGGTGAGGTTCCGGTCTTGGTTGATGATGTCCGTCATATCCCTGATTCTAACAAAATTATGGACTATATTGAAGATAACTTCCGGGATGGTAAGGAGTTGATGCTATTATGTTTATCTGCAACTGAAATAATTCTTAGATATCGTATTAAAACTATTAATCCAATTTTATGCTGTAGGTTGGCCTCGTCTCTACCCTGAGGGATTGGAATTAAAACAACGTTGTGACCAGTTGAACACGATGTTAAATTCTTTGGACGTAGAAGCTTTAACTTTCGGTGCCGCTAATTTTGATGATATTTCGTCTAATCCGAAAGCGCCTTACAATAACCAAAAATGTCGGCAGGATATCAAAGGTATGTCTCACTACGTGATGGTTACCTATTATCATTTTTATCAGCCTTTTACCTTTCCATGGTAGTATTTAACTATTTTTAAAATAATAATGACTATTTAAATGTCAGTTAATTGTTACCATAATATATTGCGTAGATCTTGTTTTACACCGATGTACAATTCTTCGAACAGAAGCTAAGAAACATCCACAGTACCAAGAAGCTTTAACTCAGAAGCTGAATGAAGCTGACAAAAATGCAAAATTTTGGATGAATCGAGATGCTTTTGAATCTTTACTCATTCATTTTGAAAAAATCTTGGATGAATGTGAAGCAGAATTGTCTTCCCATGGTATATTTTTCTCCCTTGTTAACATTTATTTTCGTGATTTCAAGATACTTAAGCCGAAAATCCTAACATGGTTATTTTTTGCAGATGACTCTTCATGGTGGTTATGCTCCCCCAATATTACTGTTGCGGACATTACTTTTTCACTGACCTTACATCGAATTTGGCAGTTGGGTTTGGAACGTCGCATGTGGGAACGAAGCCGGTTGAACATAATGCGGTACTTACAGCGAATCCAGCGTGTCAGCAGCTTTCAGACAGCTATCTCCATGAGTGAAGATAAAGGACTGCTTGATTCTTTATGCAATCCATATGTATTGGGATTTTTGGGAACTTCGGCATTGATAGGCGGAGGATTATATCTGTGGCATAAACAAGGCAACTTAATTCCTACATTCGGCATTCTGGGATTTCTAGGTTTGGAGGAAAATACTGCAGACAATAAAATTGGAGCAAAAGCAACAGGAAGTGTTCGCGCAACTGCTAAAAGTTAGCTTGCAGTGCGAGCGATTGCTAACATAACGGAAAATCCCTGAATGTTAAAACTTTAGTCCCACAGTTATTCCAAAAGTCAACAATACAACTTTCATGTAACAGTAGATAACTCAAAGATATGTTAATTAACGTAAATTCTGTGATCTGAGACTGCCGGAATTAAAATTATCGATTAGTTAAGGTTAAATTAAATATCGCATGGAATAAGGCATACAAATATATTTTTAGATTGAGAGTCGATACAAACTTGGAGAGGAATTCTCATTATTATTTTAAACTCTCATTTGTACATATAACGATAATAATGCCCATCTTTGTATTCTTATCGTACATTAGCTGTCAAGCTATGCTATGTAATGTATCTTAGTCCTCATTCGCAAAGGCGACAAGTAACAATAATAAAAACGATACTGATTGAACATTATCTAAACCCATGGTCATTTTAAATACAATTGAATTTATCTGTAATGCTTTGGATGCTTTCATTATCTCAAATCAACCTCAATAATTTCAAGCATTTCCAAGTAGGTACATGTTAATTTTATACCGTGTTATATTACAAACAGAAGTACATACATACAACACTCCATATATTAATTTATTAAGTTTGATCTTATAAGTAATAGTACAATGAGTAACAAGTATATAGGTTTGTGTACAAATTTTGATTTGAATCATCAAGAATTACAAAGTTCGATAATTGGATGTAGTTACATCTTTGTGAAATTTTAAGAAATGGCATACAATGATACACTGGTGGGAACACAAAACCAGGTTTTATGGGTTTCCACTTGATAAAACTTTGGCATTAAGTATTTCACATTCACGTAGAAGTAGTACCCTCTGCTCCTTCAATCAAATCACTCTCCAAGTCATCTTTGGTTTTCTTTTTTAGTGCATACAATGGCATTCCCATAAATTTTGGTAATTCATCAACTTCACGAATACGCTGTCTAGCCCCAAGGGTATGTCCCGTACTTCCGGTTGGCTTGGTAGATGAGGTGCTCGGTTTAGTTGCAGATATCACAACTTTAGGTTCGGCGTATTTAAAGACACCCACACCGGGTAAACCTGGGGAAATTGGTGCATCCAAATGATAAAAACCTTTGTACATGCACAACCACATTAAAACGGCAATAAGACCCCCAATCACTTTTTCTATCATAACATGAAAGTATATTGCCGTGGCGAAAATCATGATGTCCCAAAGGACTGTGAAAACTGTCATCAGAATTAAGTTGACCTTAGCAAATGTGCTATATTGAGCGTAATTCATCTTCAGAATCTGAAATTCTTCTTCTGTCAGTACACAAAGCGGTGTTTCAGAAAGGAGATCCGTAGTTCCAGCACGACTTCTGTTATGGTCTTCATTTCGAATGAAATCTTTGATTCCATCCCATCCAACGATAACTTTGGCCTCTTCGATTATGAAAAATGTACACCATATAAGAAGAAACGCATGTCCTGAAATATCGAATGAAGTCCATTTCCCTCCTTTAGCTGCACAATTTCTTCTACTCTTCATTGAATAAAGGGTTCCTCCGTCTTTAATGAGACATTGCCCTGTTGTTTCTTCAATAATTCTGAAGAGACCCGTCCACACAAACCAAATGATAGTTCCAGCAAGAAGTCTTCCAAAATGCCGCATGATTCTCTTTCTGTCACCACAACAGTATACCGAAGATGTGAGAAATATAAACATTCCAGTTATCATGAATGTCCAAGCCCAACTAAACTTTACAAAGTACTGATTAGGGATATTGCCACTGTTGGCGAAATAAGTTTTTGGGAAAGGCATATAATCTGCAACCAAAGATGCGAAAAAGAGCAGGACTGCATACGCAGTTAACCGAATTTTCGGGTTTAAGAAC
This sequence comes from Pogonognathellus longicornis, assembly GCA_034694085.1. Lineage (NCBI taxonomy): Eukaryota > Metazoa > Arthropoda > Collembola > Entomobryomorpha > Tomoceridae > Pogonognathellus > Pogonognathellus longicornis. Next base: position 15,453 of record JAQFYB010001013.1, read on the forward strand.
AATACTTTTTTACACCCGTGGAGTATTACTTTGGTAAATATTTCTGGTACGGTGATTGGATCCGGTAGAGGTTTCGTTCCCTTAGAGGCCCACCTTCCTGTTTCTACAAAAGGGCGATACTTAAGAGCAGAGGAAGATGCCGGTTGACTTGTACCGGCACTTGTTGCGGCAGTCGGTCTCTTTTTAGGGGCCATGGTATTTTAGTATTTTCGTTTTCGGTCGATCGTATCAAATGTTGGATTTCTTAGTTGAGTTTTTAAACAAAATACTTACACGAACTTTTTGATTGATTTTTCGCAGCTATCACTCGGCAACTGCAAGCAACAACAACATGGTTTTACATACAAAAATAATACAATCCAGTAACTGGCTGGTACTTTATCATGTGTGCGTATAAATATTACTTACAATACGATTTACAAATTCCTTCTCCTTAAATCGGTCATTTAATTTAAACATATACGATTAATCCGTATACGGTCACATCCAAAGATCCAAATATTGTAAAAAAAAGTTCCCATCTAGTTATGTAGCCTCAATTTTCAGCCCGCAATCAGCATTCGTCGGAGATTGTTTATCTTCTGGTCTGTTTAATAAGTCTCACGTTGAAAAATATCATATCTGAAGTTAACTCACGTACATTTTTATGAAGCCGGTTAGTTGAGTACAAGAATCGCTTTACATTTCCCCGGTCGCTAAGGCATTGCAGCTACTGCGAAAGACACAAAAATAAAATTCGGGTTTGTTAAATGTACTACTAATTAAATTAAGGCACAAGTTTTACACAAATTAAACATTAACTTATTAACCAGCATGCACCTTTCTATTTCGCTCAGCTTTCATTAGTTAAAAAGCAGAATGATCAGTTCTTGGACAAAATTTTATTACAGAAAGGCAGAACAGTAAGTTGCATTATTGCAATGCAAACACCTAAATTACTAACATAATATTTGCGTTCAATGCAGTTACTGTTCTTCCTCACATCATAATCCAATAATAATAAATAAATGATTTTACATTGCCTAACTAACTCTACATTCTATCATCATTGAGAATAAAACATCACCATCACACAAAAAATACATTTACAATGTCGCAATTTTCTTAAGTACCTTTATGTTGCGTTTTTCCTTGCACACGAACGACACTAACTTTTCCCGTTGTGCAGTTGTTGTGTGTATATCTGGAATGGAATACAATGAGTCGTCTAATTTGCAAATTGCAAGTAAATATACACACAACACAGCCAACATAGGTAAATCGCTATAATAATACTTAACTTACTTTACTACAGCAGACACAGCTGCAGCAGATTAAATATGCACTGGTGGCTATGTATGTGCTTTCTGCCTTGTACTCCTGTGCAGATTATTTAATGCACGTAAAACCTAATAGTATAGTGGGGTCCATCTATATGGATAAGTGGTGTGCGTTTGTATTCGATTGGGGCTTTAGACTATGGCAAATTCAGCTACTAACGCTTACGCTGTTCCAGAGCTCCAGTGAAAATCGTCTTTTTACTGGAGAAAGTAAATTCTACATTACTTTCACAATGAAAAAGTTGGTGTTACTTTCTCTTGGAACAGAAGGTAGAATTGTACTTTCTCTGGGAGAAAGTAGATGAAAGCTTACTTTCACTGGAGAAAAGTAGATGAAAGCTTACTTTCACTGGAGAAAAGTAGATGAAAGCTTATTTTTACTGGAGAAAAGTAGGTGAAACCTTACTTTCACCGGGAAAACAGGCTAAACCTTACTTTCACAGGAAAAAACAGATTAAACCTTACATCCACAGGCTAAACACAATTAAACTAAACATGGAAAAGTACGCTAAATCTAATTTTCTTTAAGATAAAGCAGACTTGTCAAAATTATAATTTGTGTTGTAGGGTTCATATAATTATTTGCTATTTATTTTAAAATGGCATTTTTGAAAAATTAACTATGTCAGTCGTTCATCGTAGGAAAAACTTACTATTTTCCGTAAACGCGAAAACGTTTAATAGCAGGAAACGTAAACACGAATCAATGAGTTAAATTAATATGGTTTTAACACTCATAATATAATATTATACAAACGCTTTCAGCCATCATCTGTGCAAAATCTGTAAACTGTTTATTTAATATTTAGTTGAATAATTTCACCGAATTTTGGAACTAAATAATAAACCTATACATATACAATGATTTTTTTGCAATAAAGTATTGTTTACCAAGAGGCTGGGGCGCATTTAAACAGGGAGGCAATTAAAAACTTGAATATTTTAAGAAAAACACAGGCTCATGCTTATGACTCACACTATAGCGACTATACTAAGGAATAATGCAGTAGACTAAGGGAAAAGGGAATGTTTATGATCATTAGATGAGATTACGTGTACTATTATTGTATGGAAGTATTCGTTAGCTCCCTCTGAACAGAACGTTAAGAATTGAGTGTATGTCAGTACAAACTTGTTTTGGCTTTTGGGTGTGGGCAAAGCAAAAGCAAAAGTATTCAAGTCAGAAGAGTCAGAACTACATTGTAGAGTCTACACCGAATAATGCGCGATGCATCGGTGATTTCACATAAGTATAGATTTGCCTTTCGGTGATTTCATACACAGAGCAAGGGAAGACCAAGAAGATCCTCAGACTCAGAATTTGAGAAAGGAGTTAACTTCCAGAAGTGACAACGACAACACAGGCAGCTCAGCACAACACATTTTTTCACCTAATGCAAAAAACGAATTCTTCAGGATTGCTCTCTGAAACACAAACGAAGATAATTCTGGAGAAAAGGGTGTAGTTAGTGAGTTCCAGTGTAGTTGGAAGTTTGTCAGTTGTGTTTTGTGTGTGTACTGTGACGTGACTGTGAAGGATGTGGTGAGTTGTTGTGTAGGGTTTGTTTTTAAATTTCAAATGTTCACATAAGATGTAAACAAAGCTCTAAAAGTCAGTTCTCCTGTTATTTATATCACGTAAGAATCTTTGTCAGTTGATAACATCAAAACTAAATCATTTACCAGTCATTATTTATTTTTAAAGTTAGTTATAAGGCTACATTTTACTTCCATCCAACCAAGTTCCAGCATAACATAACGCGAAGTGATTCTGTCAGTTTTTGTTGTCGTAAATAAACTATAAAGTACGTGTGTAAATGAGAAATCGTCGAAGTCAGAGAAAAGAGGGAACAAGTAAGTACATTACTTAAATAGTAAGATACAAATAACATTTTGTTGATTTTTGTATGTAATAGTAAACAAAGTACACGTAAAAAGATACATTTATGCAAAAAATGACAATTATGTTATGTCCCTCTAGTAGTTAAGTTACTTATGGTTGATTCGTTTAATTCGTTGAATGTACGAACGGAGAATTGATATTTTACAGTCCGGTATATTAGTTATTTCAATTTTGGTTTTACTTGATTTCGTCGTTATATTTTACAAATCACATTAACACTCATATTTAAGTATACTTTGCTTTTACATATCGTTATAATGATAAAAGTTATTAAATAATTGCACCGTGTGCCATAATATTTTCAATGATCTATAGGACATAGGATTATATATTTCATTAAACAAACCAAGGTGTGCTATCTTTCCCCTTTTACTTCCGCTACTCTCTGGGTGTTAATAATTTGACAGTTATTAGTAAAATAAATGTCTCATTTACAATTAGGTACATATTTGTTTTGTTGGATTGTTTACTTTTTACAGGCCTATAGAGCGTGCAGTGATAAAACAATGTCAACGTAAATAGTAACAAAGATATCTTCTACGTATAATGGCATTATCGCTTTTAACCGTTACATCACAATAGAAAGGTCAAAGGTAGCTAACAGTCAATCCGCAATACAAAACCTATAGCACATTAAATTAAATGGTTGTAACTGTAAGTAGTAATCCTAAACGTGTGCGACCTAATGAGTAGCATATACGATAGTTTACGTGCGGCACTTGCACTTTATCTTAATTAGTGATGTTTTTTTCTATTTTTACTCCTACTCAAATTCAATAAAAGCTCCATTTGGTTAAGTGTCAGTCAGTACTAGATATATGATGTAGCAAATAGAACGACTATATTATAGTAGAACGTAGTACTAGTGCTAGTAGCAACTTATCAACATCAAGTCAGTTAAATAGCGAATTAACTTCTGCTTTCATAGCAATTTGACCCTAATTACGCCAATAAAATCTGAATTGGCGAACAAAACTGCATGGATGACTGTTGAACGTCTGGTTTAAATTAAATGTATCTTGTCTGGGTACTCCAGTTGCTAGTTAGTAGAAGTGTTTAGTTTCATGTTCATGCATTGCTCGTGCACATTATGTCATTCTTTTCAGCGTAAATTGATGCCTTTGCCTACCATTCCATAGATGACTGTTTTTATAAATCTATATAAACAAAAGCATCTCATCTCAATCCTATATATAAAAATAAGTATTTGCATTCTCTAAAATTCAAACTCTACGTATAATACGGTATATGTGCCATTTATCATTTTATGTGACATCATGTTTCGGAAAATCAAGTTAAATTAACTATTTTATACCTATACGCAAGTTTGCAAGTAGTTCACACTCACACTATCTATCTACTCTATCTGCATAATGCTACAAACTTTACTCTATAGCTATAGAGTTTAACAACAACGCTTAAAAATCAAAACTAAATTTTAAAAAATTCAAAAATGTGGACTGTTTTTATTATTTATAAATGTAGATTAACTCTGAACCAGAAATATTATTATATATAAACAATTAAAGTACATCTGTTTAGAGTTGTATCGTATATATATATATATATTATGTATCGTATCAAGTCAAGTGGTGTGTTTGCAAGATTACTGTTTTTTAGTTCATTGCAATCATAAATGGGTCATTGAAGTTGATAATTGAAAATTATTTTTATAAAGCTTAGGTTAACGATTTAAAGATTTAATAAATAACATTGTCCCACAAAATCGAAAACAACGAATTACAATCGCGCTATGTTTATTAGTAGTTGTACGGTAGGGACCTAATTAGGATTATAAATTATAACTATTATGCTTCATCATCGAGGTACTACAGTAGATCCGTTGCATAATCAGACAGATAATTTTTATTAGTATGTTTGCAAACTTTTTCATTGTATTTATAATATTTTGAGTGTTCATATGCGGTATACGGACATTAAAGGTATACAAACGTAATTTTATTTGTATGCAAAGCCAGAATGGAGTTGTTATAACTTCCGAAATGTAAGTGAACATCTTTCTTGTATAACATATGGCATGGGTAATTTTAAATGACTATTACCTAATATTTATTTTTAAGTTCATGTATAGCGTAACATACTTAAAACATCGTACTGGTATGTTGCATTGTTTTATCATTTGATAAAATGTTTGAGTAACATCCACATAACAAAACGATAGGTGTTTCAGCAAAAGTAATGGTTTCAAATATTATAGTAAGAATGCTACTCTCTTTTCAAAATACTAAGAAAAGAAGTTGTTTATATTCTTGAGATGCTCTACTACCAACTTACCGCATCCTGAGTAGTTTTCACAGAATGCACTAACTCAATACAGTAACTTTTAAATACATGTGATGTGACTATTAATTAGTGTTTCATTATTCATGCATTCATGATTATTCGAATCCGTGAATATTCTTCATTAAAACTGAAAGCATATTATTGCGAGTCAGTTGGGAACTTCTTACGTGTAACTTATGGCCGTTTTTCCTGTTTACTCTGTTTTACAGATTTTCTTCATTGGGGTTGTTGAATGATGCTTAGACGTGCTGAATTAGTAAAGCTAAAAGTTATACTCTTCTCAAGTTAATACAAGCAAGTGTGGAGGGTAGAAAAGTAAAGATCTAAAACCCAACAAAAACTGTGTCACACTGCCAGACTGAGCTCTCTGAACAGAGTGAGAAGATCTCAAGTGTAGTTTATGCTGGAGTCAAGAAATTAAGGAACTCTTTTGACTAACTTGTGTGACAAAAATCTGTCTGCTTCGAGATGCCGGAAGCCAAAGGCAAAGAGAACGTCGTGCCGTCTTCTCCGAAACATACAGCTGTACCGGAAAATGGGAACGCAGGTGATGCATCTCCCGTCTATCCTGGGTCGCCGTCCACGAACGGCACTTCTAAAAATACTAAGAGGAGTAAAGGAAAAATGGTCCTCGCCCGCGTCCATATGCTTGACGGGTCTGAATGGGATTGTCCAATAGACGTAAGTCAGTTACCAAATTACTTTTAACTTGCCTTTATGCTTTCAATTTCACAAGTACTAGGTAGTTTTTTGTTTTTCTATACTAATAATTCGTTTAGGGGTTTTAAATGTGATATTTCTAAACTAGAAGCAGACTTGCAAAGTTAAGATAGGTACTATACTATGCAATATACTGTTTTTAGACATTTTGCTTAATTTTGATAATGCTATATATTACATTGAATGCTGTCGTTTTAGAATAAGAAAAGTGGGTCGATATAATAACAATAGTTTAGTTTGTCATTTGTGGCTTTCGTGCGTGTGACAATTTAGGGTTTTGGTGATGTTCCCCTCCCTGTACTAGCTACTGAATGTTACTTTCACAAGCTATATGATTGCAGACGAGGTTTTATATTACCATAAAGAAATGCGAGTTCTTCACTCGTGAGAGATAGAAGTTTGAACTCTTACGGTTTTGCGGACTCCGATAAATAATGCACTGCTGCAAAAATTAAGTAGTATTTTTGCTTGAAACTTGTAAAGTGGCTCCCTGTGTGGTAAGTGTAAGCTACATACCTAGTTTAATTTGACAGAGATGTATTTATTTTAATTTTCTTTATTTTCAAAATGAGGTCAACTATGTATCTTTTTGGCTTTATTACATTGACTATTACCGCGTGCAGTTAAGTACCTATCTTTTAGTAAATATATAAATAGTTGATGATGTATAAATGCAAATATCATTTGTAAATCTGAAGAAAGGGTAGTTAGTCTAGTTAGCATGACTTTTGATGTGTGTTGTAGACATTAGAGACGGATGAATGCCAAAAAATGATGCATCAACCTTTTACTTCAAACTCAACATACGTTATGCATAATAATATTATGAGACATCTTTAGTATGTATGATGTAGTATGTTGCAGTTTTAATAAAAGCTATTGCTAAGCTAAGCAATAATTATTCGCTTTATTAAGGTACATAGCATCAACATATTAGCATTAGCAATGACTCCGTATATATTCCTAGATACTGATGTCGATACTTTCTAAGTTTCTTGTATGAGCTCATAACATTACATCATCGCATCGCAGCCAGTTATAGGTCAGATAGGCATTATGCAAAGCAAGATTTAACTTACATACATAGTTAAATAGATAGTAATCACATTCCTTTAAAAGTTTTAAAACTATTCTGTTGAGTAAGTTAAGATTAGTTGTCATCAGTCATTAGTGCATAGTTATATTGTACTAATCGCTTGAATACAAGTAATGTGACTTAATTTATAAATGTCGATAAAAGCTTTTCAATATTAAATAAATAAATAAAAGAGGCACTGACACTGATATTGATACATGTATGATTGTTAAATATTTAATGACGAATTTGCCTATTTGGAGTTTGAAATGCCTGTCAATTGCCAAACAGAAAATCATATTATGTTTATATAATGAAGATGGTACTTATCGTTAATAGCGTGGGTGTGATGTTCGGTACCTCAAAACCGTTCTGCTTAGTAATTAAGACTACGATCAACGAGCTTTTTTTTGTATGTGTACATATAATGAATATTTCAGGTTTTGTGATGCCACACTTTCTACAGAGTAGTTAGTGATTTTTTGTTTCCCTTGCTTATTTATTGCTTTGGTATTAATATTCAGTATGTGGGCAATATTTGATTAGAGTGAAGGTAGATGCTATAAGTTATTTCGTCAATACGAACATAATGTACGCAATAATTTTACCCCAAGAAATCTTCTAAGATACAATAAATTTATAAATTGATATTAGACAGTTCAGTTCGATTTTCCCGATTGGAATAGTATCTATCACTTTCTCTGTTTGGCTTGTGCTTCTGTTTGAGTTGGCTCCGTTGGCTGCCAAGTTCGTTAAATGTAGTAATCCTCACACGTACGTAGCCCAGTACCACCAACGATCAATGAAATGATGTTTGGGGAGCACATAACGTCTAAAGAAGTTTATGTTGCGGTTACGATTTATGTGATTCCAAATCATTTTACAAGAGTGTCTGACTGACATTAACAAGGGTGTCATGAATGTTTTTATGTTTTATCTTTATGCGTATATTGTATATATATTGCTTTAAGTGAGTAGGGCTATCAGAGGATGCATGTGTTAGGTGTATGACGTAAGAGAGCTTTTACATATTCATCTTAAACACAGCCTAAATGTAGAATGTTTAGGAATCTGAACGTGTTCTCACGTAAGAAAATAGTCTATTTCCTTACAGATTCGTCAATAATGCATGGTGTTGAATGTGGAATTGTATGGTCTCCAATTTTTACACATTCTGTTTGTACAAAGTACATGGGGAAATAATGGTTTTCAAAAAAGAGTCTATAGGTAAATATGTAAGAATTTAAAGCAATAAAATGTAATGAGTACAGTTTACAAAGCATAGATCCAGAATTCTGAATACTATTACACTGTTTTATTTACATTACGCAATATAAGAGGAAAAAACACTAGCCTACTTACCCTGAACTCGAAATGTTACAAATGAACTTATAAATATTAGACACACTCCCATTTCAAAGTTTACCCTCCTACTTACTACCTAACCTACGTACATATTATAATTACTAAATATTAATAAATGTAACTTGAGGGATACTACTGACCTGGACTGGAGTCGACCTAATTAGCTTGTGATTACTTGTGGGATACAGTCGTTAGAACTCTGAAAGGTTTTCTTTGTGCTTTAGTACATAACTTTGATGAGATGCGAGTGCGAACCTACTTTAGTTTCGGTGTGGCAATTCTATCGATCCGCGGGATTCCCTTACAACTGGCTGCATGCAGCCAACTCTGTTTAGTGTGCTTTGGTGTACCACTCCTAGTTACACAAACAAATTCTAAAAGTTCAATCCTTGTAATATGATATTAGGATATTACAATGTATGAGTTGTTTCTCTGATGCGGGCAACGTCGGACTTTAGGTCGGTTGGTATCAGAAAACAGGAAAGGAACTGTAGCAAAAATAAACCAAGAAATATCCCTCAAGAGACCAAAGGGGCTTTCAACATTGTACATACTTATACACCACGTATAAAGGAGTTTCTTCTTGTTTTTCTCCAGTTTTTTTCTCATGACCTACAAGCACTTGTGTGAGTAGGAACGCTGCTTGGTGTGTGGCTGTATTTCAGCGCAGTTTTTTTATTCCAAAGTATCCTGATGATTCAGACTTGATGATAAAATTGGGAAAGTAGGTGGGTGTGTAGTGTACGGGTTATGGGAAATCGTAATAGTGGAAACCTAACAAGTACACACATTACATTATTTATTTGCAGTAGTAGTTTGTGTACTTTTTTTATTTCTTTCTCCTTCGTTTTAGTTGTTTTACTTGTTATTCGGCACAATGAGAAACAGCTGACGCTTTAGGGTTCACGCGTATGTATAACTTCGGACTGACGATTGAGAGTAACAGAACAATCAGAACATCATGTTTGCAAGTTACAGGAAAATGTATGGTGTGTGTGTGGTGTTGTTTTATTATGGGTGTTGCATTGTTGTTAATTTGTTGACACCCTTTTTAAACAAAGGCCATAGTTTCATAGTCTCACAGTTTATACTATACAAACAAGCTGTATATTTTATTTAGCACCTGTATAAAAGTATGATCTTATTTGTACCACACCCTCAGTATTTTGCTAGTTTGCTAGTAGTAGGTATTTACTATATAAATCTGTACGTGTACATTGGCTTACTATTTCATTGATGCTGATAAAGTTGGATGGATTCATAGCAATATTCACTGTTGTATTTTTTGAAGTACATAATTATAACGGCAGTTTCCATCAAGCGAGCTGACATTATTTTTTCTGTTAAACCAAGCAAAGCAAAACTAAAGAAATGTGCACTATTTGATTTGTGAATTGTCCTCAATGTATAAGTCAAAGTAAGGAGTTTCTATTAATATATCTATCATTCAATCTTCATTGCATTCCTGTCACCATAGACTGGCAGTTTGTCGCGGCTGCAAATTTTAGGTCTTAGTTTTGACACTTCAACTCAATCTGGGGAAACTTTGACAGTTCATTTTGTCACGGTATAAACTATTGAGTCCTCACATGAGATGGATGGGAATTGTTGTGAACTGAGTACATATTTTCGATTAGTTTAAAATCTAAGAAATTTTGTGCCATATTAGGTATTTCTATACGCGTCATGTTATGTCTTATGTCCTTTATAGAGCTTTATTAGGGTACCCACTCAATAACAGACACGTTATTTGCTACTATATAGACCATTACAACTTACATGATGCATAGTTTATTCATCTTGTGCTTCTTATGAATGACTCACAATCACAATGCCCGACCGACTCCCATGCTGACTTTGCTGACATATTTATAGCAGTACATACGTATGCGGTATGCTCAGACCCTGAATATTTCTATACATGATTTGCTGTCATTGTCACGTAAGAACAATGATGTGGTAATTTAAACTTACATGAAGATGAATAATTACAGAAGCGTGGGCTAAGAAAACAGTATAGAATAATAATATTCCTTACTTATATTCTGTGTTAAAATTAAATTAGGTTTTACGAGCTCGTCAGTCGTTACTGATTTTGATGAATGTTGGAGAAAGCTACTTTCTTTTTTATATTTCTCTTTTATATAAAATAAAAATGACAGTACTTGATGGATTTTTAATTTAATATTTTGCTTTGCTTTGCTTTGTTGAGAAAAACGTTGGACGGCAAAAAATACTAAATTGCATTGTTTTGATTTTATTAAAGCGGAAGGCAAAAGGCCAAGAACTGTTGGAGAAAGTTTGCGTTTATATCAATCTTTTGGAGAAAGATTATTTTGGTTTGAACTTCAAAGATCGACATGGATATACGGTGTGGGTGGAAACAGATAAAAGGATTTCTAAGCAGCTCAAAAGTAAGTTAATCTAATGTCCATTTTACTAAACCTCACAAGGTTAATATCTAAGTGTCTAAGTCGCAGTAAGTGACTAAAGCTACGACTTCTGTAGAGGTGTAGAGTAACATTAAAGAGAATAATAATACTTCTCTGTTTGATGCGTGTGACATGCCTATTTGTTTTGTACTAAAGTTCGACGATTAACTTTCAGATGATCCGTGGGAAGTTTATTTCCAAGTGAAATTTTATCCTCCTGAGCCGGCTCAGCTGCATGAAGACATTACCCGCTACAATTTATGCCTGCAAGTTCGTAATGACATTCTGGTTGAAAAGTAAGTTTAACTTCATAACATAATCCCTTCATTAACTGTTTTCAGCAATTAAGCAACACAACTGAGAAACTTATGTTGGAGACTGCCTACTTGACTTGAGTATCAATATACGTATTTATCACTTTAATGTGTTGTGCATTAAACGCTATAAAGGAACTGTGATTACATTCTGCACATATGTTTTTAGATTGCCGTGCTCTTTTGTGACTCACGCTCTACTGGGCTCGTATCTAGTTCAATCGGAACTAGGGGACTACGACGTAGAAGAGCATAAAAAAGATTACCTAAAAGAATTTCGCTTCGCCCCGCATCAAACACCTGAGTTAGAAACCAAAGTGCTGGAATTGCACAAAACCCATAAGTAAGTCATAATAATGTTTTTCTCATTACGATGTCTCTAGTTGAAGAACTCGTTGGAGACTGGTACGCGTAGCAGCTAATAAAACTGAGATATTAATGTTGTTATAATAAAGTTGGTTAGTTGTAGTTGTAGCAAAGCTTCCAACAGAAAGCTTTGGTTATATTCTGTATATGAAAACGATGCAATGAACATATTACATGTGTTTTATTCGTATTGCTGTGTGCAACTTGTTAAAGTACGGTTGATTTCAGCTATAAAATAAACACTTATTGTTAGTGCCCGTCGAAAAGGAAATATGTACACGTGTTGTGAACTTTAGAAAATGCAAGAGGCTTGAGTAAATATTGTGAACGACATAGTTTGGTTTGGTAGATGTGGTGGTGGTATGGTAGTACGAGTAGAATCAGTAGAACAATATTTGGATATGTAGCCTAATGTACGCGGATAAGTAATAACATCAGGAAGCGAGGGTTATTAAATAAAATGAATGTGTTGTGTATCTCCTCAGGGGTCAGACTCCAGCTGAGGCTGAGCTGAATTATCTGGAGAATGCCAAAAAGTTGGCTATGTATGGAGTAGATCTTCACCCCGCCAAAGATTCCGAAGGTCTGGATATCAAACTTGGTGTATGCTCCCAAGGCTTGCTTGTCTACAGAGACAGGTCTGTGAAATGAGAAAATATATTTATTCTGATTTATGATCTTATTCGTTGACATTTTCATCTTTTAACATTCCACTTTACTCCTGACATAATGTATACACTGGGCTATATTTTTGCATTATGCTGCAAGTAATGGCCCATGACTATGACATGACTTGATACTGCTTCTCTATTACAGACTTCGGATGAATCGATTTGCTTGGCCAAAAATTCTCAAGATTTCATACAAAAGGCAACACTTCTATATTAAAGTACGACCCGGTGAATTCGAGCAATTTGAACCGACAGTTGTTTTTAAATTGTCTAATCGTCGGGCTGCAAAATTATTGTGGAAGACCTGCGTTGAGCATCACACGTTCTTTAGGTACTGTCACAGTAACACTAATGTCTTTTTAATTAACTAAATTGCTTTACATTGGTTCAAACTGCAGTGTGTATTTAATGTAAACTTGGCTTGGCCTCGTTTACAAAACATTCTGGTCGAATCTTACAAATGAAGTGAAATTACAAATTACCGTTTTGTTTACTTCATACCGATGTAGACTAGTGACTCCCGAGCCACCTACCAAAACAGGGTTCTTCCCACGATTTGGATCAAAATTTCGTTATTCTGGTCGTACATTTTACGAGACCAAAAATGCTACTATTGAGCGAGATGCGCCTAAATTTGAGAGGAGTCTGAGTGGGAGGAACATAACTTCTAGAAGCATGGATGGTAACTTAACCATTAATTTAATTATATTTAATTTGTCAAGGTAATTTCATTAAGTTATGCGTAAAGTGTAATTACAACGGTCTAGTTTTTCGTGTTTGAGTATTCATACAATAAACGTCTGTATCATGCACATTGAATAGCTTTTAAATGTTGCTTGGAGGATATACACTTAAAAGAATAAAGGCATGACTGAATGAGATACTTTTATAACATTTAATAACATGCAATGACTAATTCTTTTAGCTTTAGGCGCGCGTCACAGTTCTATGGAAGACATCGAAGCTAACAAACGTCACACAATGTCACATCCTCCAGAAAAGATGCCACCGAAACATTCAAGTCCTATAAAAGAGGCTATTCGCGAAGAAGAAAAGAAAAAGGATAAGGTAAGTCGTAAAGGCTTCACGTTATTTGTCCTCTCCTCTGATGTCCTTCCTTTCTCAACTCATAACTCTACCCCTCGTTTTTGGCCATAGTTGAGTCATACCGAGTATGTCAGTGATTTTCAAGCATTCTAGATCTCAGTTTACAAGCACGAGTCTTGATTCGGTATCTATTTACCTATAGTTTAACACAGAATCCAATATAGCATTAGCAAAATACTTCTTTCCCATATATACTAGTATTGCAGCGATAAACATTTCCTCTTCTCCTGTTTCTTTTCACTCACCTATTTCATTTCTTTCAAGCTTTTTAACTTGTGAAGATTTTATTTCCTTTTTGTATGCAAAAAATGTTCTTACTTATCTCTGTCATAGACCAATCATTAATGCTTAAGTTTCAATCCTTCTTATGAGCAGTCAAAAGACGTATTCTCTTACAATTCACCGTGCAAGGGCCTGCAATGTATTCACCTATATGTACGTATAAAATAGCAGTTTAGTGAAATACGCCTTTCTTTCTACTCTCATTTCCTTGCTCCCATTTCATATATATAGGAAATCCATAATCCACTGTCAGATAGGAGGCACAAACAAAACTGCACAAGCACAGTTGACATGGATCCGCTTTGAACTAATCCTAACCTGACTTCCTGTGATTCTGAGAGAGCACTAAAAAATACAAAATAAAATAATAACGATTATGTGTATTGGTATAAGTCTTGTGTTAGTTGTTGGCTGTAGTGATAGAATAACTGTATTTTAGAGTGAGTGCGTTGACTGATTTTAGTCAATGGAGGTAATGTTAAAGTCGTAAGTGTAGTCGTCGTATTGGTACATGTAAATGAAAGAGTTGGAGCTGATGTTATTGATATTGGGCTCTAGTTGGGACGGTATGGTTCATTGGAAGGCTCAAGCAGTAGTTCGGACGAAGGAGAGTACGAGACTAAAGACGAAGACTCGGCTGAAGAAAAGGGTTATGGTGATGTTGGTGGTGGAGGTGATGGGACAGGAAAGCAAGTGAGGGCGAAGGTACGCTCTTTGCCTGACCTCGCTTCCTCCCCCGCTTTCTTCCTCAGTTGTCATTCTGACGCTGACGCTGCTGAGCACAGCCTTCGCTCCTATGCACTTCAGCTAGCTTTCCGCGCTCGTAAATCCATTTGTGTCTCCGAGACTAAGGAATATTTGCTCCATGTGGCCCTCCAGGTACTCTCCAACATCCAAACATTGCCAAGAAATCGTATCGTCAGTCTCGTGACGCCGTTCCGTTGGTCTGCTCTGCTCAACTCAGTCAATTAGCCAACAGTCATTCTGTTTTCTTCCTTTCAGACTGGAATTGGTCATTTGACGTCTATAAACATTTCACACTCTCAATTCGCTTGAGTTCTGCATTTGCGCTTTGCAAACCCTCAACCTTTGCTAAAATAGCTTTAATATCCACTAGTTCGCTAATGCATCGCGATTTAATCTTTTTGATTTGCATGTTGCACTTGTATTTATGTTTGTGCATCCTCACGTGTTTCAGCCTTGGAATCATAAATCATTAATACTAATTTCAATCTAGAAGCTAACTAGTACATAATATGAACACACAGTATACACGGTTGTGAAGCCTACATTTCAATTTTCTCTACTGTATTGGATAACATGGCTGAAACGCACAACTCTTTCTTTAGTATTTGTTCACGATGACCAGTCAGAGTCTGATAAATCCCACCATTTCATTCATTTGATTTTGGTCATCAAATCAGTAAGTGGTTTGAACTATCGGGACGACAATGGCTGCTAGTTAGTAACAAGTATCTCTCTGTAAATACTACTGTAATGTTATGTAAAGTAAAACGTTGAATTGTTTGTCTTCAGCTAATGGCCTGACTCAAAATTTACATTTCATGTTATTTTAAATTGGATAGCTAATTAATGATTTATTTGCTTTGTAAATTTTCATCGTAGAAGCCCATTGGAGGCGTTGCTGTTCTACCTCCTATTAACTTCACTAAAGAGAAGAAAGATAAAAAGAAGGATAAGGAAAAAGATAAATTAAAAGAAGAGCCGGAAAGGGAAGCCATTGCCGTTCCAGTTCCCGAACTTACAAATGGCAGTACAGATCCAACTCCTACCAAGAAGAAAGTAAGAGTGTGTTTGGAAATGCATGCGAATGAGTCTAAATGTGTAAAGTGTAAACGTAACGGTTTTTTGATTTCATGTCGGCTACTTCAGTTACAGTTATTGTTCATTAGTATTGTACTTAGTTGCAGATATATTATTTTGCCGCGTTATTCTACGGTTTCATTAAATGAGCCGAGTATTATTATGATTTGTTTGATTTTATATTTGATTTAATTTTGTTTTGCATGGTTTTTGTTGCCACTTTTATCATTTTAGAGTGGTGGCTTCTTCAGTAGCAGTTTATTTGGTGGTAAGCGAAACAATAGTAGCGCTTCTGATGGTCCTCAGTCCCCCACCTCTCCAGAGAGACCTTCAAGTCCTCTTAGTGCTTCTTCTCCAGACCAATCGAAAAGCTTTGAGTATACAAAAGAGTATGAATACGAAGAGCGCTTTGTAGATGATCAAGCCAAACAAATATACAAAAAGCCTGGAGTTATAAGCGGTGCTTTCACTTACGAAGGGAGGGATCAATCCGAGGACTCTATGAGTGGCTTGTCAAGCCCTGAAGCATATGACAAATCTCCAGGAATGAGAAAAGCTAAAGGAGTTGCATTTAATTACGCTCCTGGAGATGCGGAGAAAGTTGCTGAATCAGCAGAACGGAGAAAGAAGCTTTTAGAAGATTTAGCAAAGGGTGGAAGTGGAGACGGGCTTCCAGTTCAAGTACAATATCAAGGTACTCCTGCCGGCACACCGGTAACAACACCCGAAAAAGATAAGGGATTTGATGTAGAGCGATTTGGAAATGAAAATAGAGTTGTGCTTGGACCAACTAGACAGCAACAAAGAACTCCGTCGCCAAGTGGATATGCCCAACGACCATGGAGTGCTGCCAGTTCTGGTTCCAGTGCGTACACTTCCCCGAAAAGCCCAACATACACTAGTGCAATTCTTAACTCCCCAAGAGGAAGTGAAAGCGGAGATGCACAAAGAGATAGAAGAACACAGGCATCTAACATTTTTGCCCAGCCGGGGTACACAACCAGCTTCCTTAATCAACCCTCTTCTCCCACACCAATTGAAAACAAAGGATTTCGCGATATTTCCCCCACTCCGATCTCTACTTCTACTCCCATGACTAGAGGATATACGCGTAGTCCTGTGTACGGGCAAGATTCAACGAGTAGGTCTCCTACGAATTTCTCTTACATGACTCCAATGAAAACATTTGCACCATCGGAATCTATGATTACTCACCCTGGAACTGTGCATTCTCAAGCTGTCGCTTCACCCGATACTCCACAGGAAAGGGGTACCCGGCAACAAAAGCGAATGAGGTCCGATTCAGGAGAAAGTTCAGAGTCCGATTCTGAGGATAGCAGCTCTTCAAGTGATGACTATGCAGAAAACAAAGTTCCTTTGACATCAGAGCTAGTTGATCCAGTTAAGCGAGGAAGTAGCCGTAAAAAGGGAAAAGCCAAGAATGTTACTGTTGTATCCGCAACAACTCCGAAAATTGTGAAGACAACAACTAAGCAAACAGTAATTAAAGATTCAGATGGAATTCGTCAAGATGTTCACGAAAAGATCGAAGATTTAACTCCAGGTGGTAGCGGTTTGGTCACATTGTCCACAACGTCTAATCAGGTTTGTTAAGGGTTTCTATTGAATTTAAATGCTTGGGATGGAAAACCCGGTGAAGATTATTTATACTTTGCAGTTTATGATAACAATAATAATATTGCTTGCATGTAATGACCTGCTTTGATTTTGAAAGTAACAACTTATAAATAATGATATTAATATTACCTAGTATTAGTCATTAAAACTAGAATTAGACGTATGTATTGCTGTGAAGGCGATGCATGCAATACGAGTTGTTTTTAACTATGCGAATGCTTAGGCGGAAGCGCAGGAAGGTTCCTCCAGTTCAGAGCCTGCTCCTCATATTAAAGCGACTAAAGTGACAACGAGAATGGCAACATCTGTGGAAGACAAGGAAAAGAATGCTACAACCAGTCAGGTATGACAAGAACTGCCGACTCGGCACCGACGGGACTTGTTTGTCTATCATTTTTCTTAATATAACTTGTATTTATTGTTTTGCCATGCCTTTGATTTTGACTGACTACTTGGCACAATGAGAATTTGCTGAGAAATTGAAGTAATGCGTAGCCATAAGTAGACCATAGCGTATTTTTATTCTTGCTCCCATTGCATTTGGCAATACTACTATATCTTAACAATCAACTTAGTGGTTAGTAGTCAGTTTATTTTGAGTGTGTGTGGAGAGTTTCTATCTGAAATTGCCCAGATAGATAAAGTGCATTACCGAGACTGCAAACTAATTCATTTTGTGTTATATTAACAAAACTTTCAGATTGAAGAGAAAACTTTTACTCACACTACTTCAACTTCTGCAAATCGAACTGAGCAAACTGTTGTGACTCAGGAGGTGAGAGCAACTGCCACAGTTCTCACAACTGACCAAGCGGTAAGTGAAGTGTATTTTAGTCATAAAATATTTCCACTCAATTTCATTAAGTAATGAATTCCGAAGGTAGGGATATTTAACTTTCGGGTGTGGAGTGTACTTAACAAAGTACATTGAGCCTCGTACTTTTTGATGATTGTTGGTTTGAGTTAGGTAATAGTTAGATATGGGAGTGTGGGAGTGATTCTCTTTTTTACTATAATGTTTGCAGTGATTTATAAATAATAAATATCTTTAGAAAGTACCTAGCAAAGCCACTGAATCATGATTCCAGGCAGCTATATTTTACACTCAGTTCTTATAATATTGTGTACTGTGATTCAGCCGTATTTTTGGCTGAGTGTTGGAACTAAGAAGTTATTGGTGGAGCAGATTTTCCAGGTCTTATATATAAAATAGAAAATCCTAATATGCTTTTGAATGCATGCAGAAAGAGTCAGGAAGTAGACGTTCTAGCACGGAGAGTGTAGACTCGGGCACATTGATCGACGCTGTGCCTAGTACTAACGCATCCCGGGTAAATGGTTCCCTTCATTTCCTCAAATGAGTATTTTCTCTAAAACAAGTTTACCTACCTAGGTAATATCTGTCTGCAAAGCTTGTTTGAGTGTGGTGTATTTGTTAGTATCCGTTTTCGTACGTGTATTTTGTGGCATATAGCGTTTGGAGAAAGTTTGCTCCCAATCGTTATGCGAAACAGTTTGTGAGGTTTATTTATTTTGTCGTGATTTCGTGATTAATAATAATAGGTTTAATTTATGTTTGTACTATTCATATTGTTTTGTGGTCTATCTAGTAAATATCTACATTCTATAGCATTTTACGTACTAGATTTATAGTAAATAACAAATTCTTACTTTTCGTGATTGTATTTTCAAACAGGGCACAACGTCCAGCACTGAACCACCAATAGTTAAAACTGAGAGTGTAAAGTATGATCCATCATCTCTGATTCCTGCATCCCAGGCACAGACCACGACTCATGTACCTGTTGTACAAACTGAAACTAGAAAAGTAAGTTGACAATTAGAATTTAGAAAATCACTTAAAATATTCATAGTAATTATTGAAAGGATTGTCAAGGATGAGTATTAAGATTTTTATATTGCTCATTTTTTAAGGTGGCCATGCAATCTGAAGATGGATCTTACGTAGCGTCGGGAGAAATCGTCAGTTCACAGACTGTCAGCTCTAAAGTCCGAACAGTAGAGACAGTCACGGTAGGATAGCATTTAAATTGGTTTTTATATTACTCATTTTAAGTGTGTGTAGGTATCTGTATGTCATGTCATATGGCATTGGCATTACTATAAGTGTTTTCTACACTCGGTTTAAGAGGTGAAGCTACCAGTTTCCTCTAATGCAAAGCTACTTTATCCACAGCTAATATGCAGTGAACGTTGCAGTAGTGTCGTAAAAATGTAGATTTTTTTACTTTGTTTGCAAATTGATTTATTGATTTTGTCTTTTACAGTACAAAACCGAGAAGGATGGAGTTGTAGAAACACGTGTGGAGCAAAAGATTACAATCCAATCTGACGGAGACCCAATAGACCATGATAAAGCCCTGGCAGAAGCAATTCAAGAAGCCGCAGCAATGAATCCCGAAATGACCGTAGAGAAAATAGAAATCCAACAACAAAGCACTCAATAACCTTAAAACTGTACAGAAAAGGACCTTCTTTTTCTTCACCTTTTCTCGCTCGCATCGCATCAGCTGTCCAGAAAATACAAATATAATTTCAATTCAGTTAATATTACCAGTTAAATAATTAGGCAGAAATTGTGGTAGGTTAAGTCTAAAATTGGCTTGGCAGCTAGGAATGCCTTCGCAGTACTAACGACTTCCGGCTGTTTGGAGTTTTGTTCAACTACTGTAGTTTAGAAAGCTGTTTCAATCAAAACGTAAAACGAACTAGGTATCTATTTAACATTATTAATTATAATTACCTACTTAACTTCTGACTGTATATTAACGTACTATTATCTTGAAGGAAATGCAGTTGAGAGTTTAGAGAAGATTGAAATGAAGGTGAGAAATGAGTTGAGCTAATAAATCTCTGTAGCTACTAGAAATCAACCTACTACGTATGACTAAAATAAATATCGGGAGAATGGCCACAAATATTCTCAAAGCTTAAGATAAATTGAGATCAAATTTTATAAGAAAACCTGGTTGTCTTTCGAATTCCATAAGAAAAGTGAAATGCATCCACATAAAATTACCTGTTAGCTGTAAGTATAATTAGTTCACGTAATAATTGTTCTGTAAGTATAACAGATTATCTGATACATTACATCTGGCTATAAAATAGTTGGTTTTGCTCAACTGACTTGACTAGTGAGGAGTATATAGTGAGAGGTACTACAATAGAAAGCTAAATATTACGTTATGTCACACTTATGAGAATAGGAAGTGTGTATCTCTCTTGTCCAGCTATTGTGTTAAGTTACTGTTGCGTATTTAGTGGACCGAAAATATATAGTTGCTATCTACCTAATCATTGTGACAAGGAATCGACTCGTGTGTATTACATTGTCACTGGCTAGTACAATATTGTATGTAAGAAAGTAGTTTTTTTATATATTTGCATTTAGTGTATGTATATGTGAATTGTGTTGAATTTTGTGTAAAGCTTGTTGCAGTAATACGCACTTTTAGAGAAAGTTGACTAAAAGATGAGCTAAGACATGAAAAATGAAATCCAAAATAATTTGGTTCAACAGTGGCAGACTTGTTGTGTAGCTGATTGTAATTTTCGGTTAAATCATTATTGGCAGGGACCTGATACTCATCTGTTTAATGAATGACAGATATGAAACAGTACATTACAAAAAATTGAAAGATTTGATAGCCCTGTCGTCCGATTTATGAAAAAAAGGTTGTGCAGCTTTAAGTAAATATCTGAGAATGGAACTTGATATTTGAGCAACAAATTGATGGCGTATTGTATGTATAAGTTGTATTAAGTGTACAGGAAAGAGCGGAGTGTATACTGTGTGTACTACTAGTGTCACAGCCGTGTTAATGTGTGTCCACGTGCTAAGAATGAATTGAGAGATGACAAATAAAAAATAACCGTTCAACTTTAAATGAAACTGAATATTGAAACAGAACTACCTATGCAAGTTGTTGGATGGAATACAATCAGTTGTACAGTAACTAACAGAGATAATACAAAACCATGAAATTGTACATAACTCTGAGAAATGATCTTATGTATGTATGTGTAAAAAGCAAAAAGTGATTATTGCCTTACACAGAAACCTACTAAATATTGAAATTCTTATAAATGATTTAAAATGTTACATTCCAGCTCATTATCCTCGTTTGAAAATCTTTGAAAATTGAGTGGTGAGGTGACATTTCTTTTAGTTTTTGTTGCCATATAGTAAACTTACTAGTATTTGCTGTGTCCATTATTGCATTGCTTGCTCTCTATCAAACGATTTTGAATTCATGACCACCTTTATGACATTTATTGTTAGGTACCTAGTTTATTTTGAAGGCTTTATTATTTATATACCTACAATATATACTTTGCATTAATTTAAATAACTTGTAGAACAAACTTATGTTTAAAAGTCTTTGTTGTAAAGACGTTTCATTTTCAGGGTGGAGGCTTGTATATGCTTCTAAGTTCATTAATATTAACTGCTTACTAATGTATTTATCGATAGCACCACGGAAACGAACTTGTTTAATTATAATTGTACCCAAGTATTTGACAACTTTATGTATCAAGTGAATTGTGTTCTTATCAAATGAGTTGTAGCCAAATGCACCTTTTGTAAAACGATCCACCACATCGAGCACTCCTTTGATGATGTATTTATTGTGATGGTTTTTTGGGGTGTGTAATTAATGATAATTCATTTTGATTTGAGTTCTGTATGGATATGATATAAAAATATTGTTATTATAATGTTCTCTCTATCTGTATCTCTCTTTGGTGATGTACTATGCTGATGATATTGTAGTGTTGTAGACTTTGTATTTGCACAGGAAGGAATTGTTGTAAACTATAAAACAATTACACTACGGAACACTGCATAATGTACTCTGCGTGTGGTACCGAATTTGTTACATTTATATAATACGAAAAATTGTTATAATGATGCTTAATTTGTTGAAAAACTCATTCTTGCCTTATTACGAATTTTTTAATTTGAAAACTAATTATGCACTCTCGTATTTACAGCACGTTTTAAAAACTCAGTAAAAAATTGTAGCTGTTTAGTTGATTTGCTACTAACTACTAATTAATACTAATTACTAGCAATAATGATGACATTTACAAAGCTATAGAAAAGCATGAGGGCAGCAAAACATGTAACTAAACGAAGAAGAAAGTAGAAATATTTGTTTTGGTATGATTGTATGTATTGTTGAAACCGCAGCATGATATACAGTTAACCAATGGGCCATTTGTAAGTAGCTAGCTACAGTTATTCAACTACAATTAAATCACAGCCTTAAAATATGTAAGATCCAGTCTTTGTATCCGTTCCGGTGTTGAAATATTTAAAAAGCTTTTCAAATAATAAATAACATACAAAGTGGTTTACATTTAAATCTGTAGTGTTATATACATAGTATTTATTAGAACGTGAATGCTTATAGAAAGTAAACTAATAATAGTATCTTTATCTTTGCTTGTTGCATCAAGTTGTGTGTAGGTTATTGCATAATAATTTTTTGGTTGTATTGTATTATTTTATAATTAAGTTGCGTTTCTGTATTATGTATTATGAGTTTATAATTGTGTGTAAAGTAATGGTACATACATAGATAGAAAGATTACTTTATGATAGATTATACCTTAAATCATCTCACTACTACTCTAACAGCTAATTGTACGATAGCATGTAGATGATGCAGTATAAAAATACATAATAGTACTACATATATTATAATCAAATGAATTGTATGAATAATATAATGCAGGTAATTTATTGCTACATGTTGCTTTGCGAAACTAATGAATGTCTCTCATATTACGGAAATAAATCAAAATTGTTGCAGTAAATACGTAATGTAGGGGAGATCCGTGTCGGTTGGGTCACTTTCTTCAAAACTATTTTTCATAAATCACCAAAAGGGTATTACATTAT